>VZQC01007033.1:778349-989863 GCA_009823505.1 Rhizomys pruinosus | reverse complement strand
TTTTTTGGTCTTTTTGAGACAGGGTCTCCCTGTAGCCCCAGCTGTCCTGGAACTCACTCTGTAGACCAGGCTGGCCTTGAACTCACAAAGATCCGCCTGCCTCTGCCTCCCAAGTGCTAGGATTAAAGGCATGCGCCACCACGCCCGGCTGGCACTCTTAACCACTAGGGCATCTCTCCAGCCCGAGAAAAACCTACTTTTGTCATATCTCTAGGCCAACATAATTTCTCACTGTATTCTAAATATTCATCCTTATATTTATAGACAAATGTACCTCTCATCAAAGACGCTTCTTTTTTGCAACAGATGGAAACTAACACGCGGAGTTCCACAACTAGTCAAACACAGAGAATAATTGTCTCTGAGGCCGTTAGCCCTAAAAGGCACATTTTCAATGCACCCTCCACACATAAGATGAATGCATCTTTCAAGTCTCAGCAGAGGTTTCCTTACACAGGAGATGGTGATTAACACAGAAACCCACAATGGCCAGTGTGCAGAGAAGCAGCAGCTCCAGAGTGCTCATCTCTGAATAGGGCAGCTATTTCAAACATCTGACATCCAAGGGTCAGCAATCATAGTGAAGAGGGGTCAAAATGGTTGTTAAGATCCAAAGGAGGCGGATGAACCTCAGGAAACAGAGTTTTCCAGACAGCTGGTCATTTACTTCTGTGAACTCACAGTAATTGTTAACGACATCCAAAAGTTCCACGTAAGCTCAAGCCAGGCCGAATCCCAGCATAGACATGGGGAAATGGGTAAGAAATCCCAGCCCAACCTAAGGAACTTTTGGCAACTGATGGCCGCCGGACGGGAGAGAGAGCGTGTCTTACAGGGTTGGGACTCTTGGTGGGGTGCCGAGCTCCAGGGCCTCGGTGTCCAGGGCCACACTGAGAGACGTGGGGACACAAATCAGGCTCTGTAGGTAATGGGGTACATCGGATCAGGTGGGGGTGGGCAGTGAGTGGAGGTGCAGATAGAGGAGGGGATCTAGATACCATCAAATTATATTGTATGAAAATCTTGGGGGGCTGGAGAGATGGCTCAGCAGTTAAGAGTGCCAACTGTCTTGCAGAGGACCGGGGTTCAATTCCCAGCACCCACATGGTGGCTAAGAACAGTCTTGAAGCCGGGCGTGGTAGCGCTTGCCTTTAATCCTAGCACTCGGGAGGCAGCAGAGGCAGGCGGATCTCTGTGAGTTCAAGGCCAGCCTGGTCTACAGAGTGAGTTCCAGGACAGCTGGCACTACAGGGAGACTCAAAAAAAAAAAAAATCTCAAAAATTCAATAAAAAATAAAACAAAATAACTACTAAAAATCAGCTAACCTAAGAAAAAACTGACCGATGAACCATGAATTCCAAACCAAAGTGGAATGCCTGAATTCCATGTTCTTCCTTGTATATTAACCAAAGCATACAGCAGATTCAGACATCTAAGATTGTATCATGA
Source organism: Rhizomys pruinosus (assembly GCA_009823505.1). Lineage (NCBI taxonomy): Eukaryota > Metazoa > Chordata > Mammalia > Rodentia > Spalacidae > Rhizomys > Rhizomys pruinosus. The sequence continues at coordinate 988,413 of VZQC01007033.1, read as the reverse complement.
GCTGATGGCCTCATTTCAAAAATCTAGATTGACTATAAATGATATGCAATGTTTTCTGAATTAATCAATGAAGAGTAAAAAATTGTGTTTCATACAACTTTTCATATTCAAGCCTAAGTTCTTCTATGTGTTGTGACCAGATGTTTTCTTAGGGGAAGGGTTTTATGATATGTATTTATTTGACTCTCAGTATAGAAACTAGCACATTTTTAGAATATAATGATAATTCACTTTGCATTTAATTAATAGTCATTTCCATACAACTTGATCAGTAAGTTTTAAAAATTTTGAGTACTTTACATAAATAGATTTGAAGTATATTATTTTAAAAGGTTAGACTTCCTTACAATTCAGAATTTCAAGAAAAACTACAATATTTTCCATAGCTATGGCCTTATATCCCTACAGGAATAAATTTTTTTTTTAATTGTAGTGACATAAGCTTCAAGTCCCATCACGTGCCATCATGCACAAAGGGAAGAGAGTCTTTTTTATTTTTTTATTTTATTTTTATTTTTTACTATTTTTATGTGTATGAATGTACTGTCTGCATGTTGGTCTGTGCACCCGTGTCATGCAATGCCATGGAGGTCAGAAGAGGGCGTCAGATCCCCCTGGTACTGGAGTTAAAGACAGTTCTTAGTTGCCATGTGGGTGCTGGGAATCAAACCTGGGTCCTCTGCAAAAGCAGTTGTTGCTCTTAACCGCTGAGCCATCTCTCCAGCCCCAGGAGTAAAATTTATAATGGTCTTTCTTTGTTCCTTTGTCATAAAAATAGCTCTTTTTTTTTTTTAATCTGTATGAATGTACTGTCTGCATGTAGGTTTGTGCACGGCAGATGGTTTACGGCCACCAAGTGGGTGCTGGGAATCGAACCCCAGTCCTCTGGAAGAGCAGTCGGCGCTCTTAATCGCTAGGCCATCTCTCCAGCCCCATAATAATTTTTATGAAGTATGTCTTTTCTAAGACACAGAGCATGGAGTTCATTAAAGGGAAATATAAACTACAAAGTTATGTTGCTTTCATAGGGACAAAGGAAACTCACAGACTGCATGCTGAAACTTCCTTCTGCAATCTTCCCAATGTATCATAGCTAAGTACTTTCAATTATTTATAAACTGGCTCTGATTCAACTTGTAATTATTTTCTTTAATTTGTCAATATTGTTTCCAGTTTCCTAATGAAGGTTCTTCACTCTTGTGGCAAGTCAGAGAGCTAATATCTTTTCCTTGATATAAGCCAAAAACAGTGTAGAAAGCAGATGAGGAGCCGGGCGTGGTGGCGCACGCCTTTAATCCTAGCACACGGGAGGCAGAGGCAGGTGGATCTTTGTGAGTTCAAGGCCAGCCTGGTCTACAGAGTGAGTTCCAGGACAGCTGGGGCTACAGGGAGACCCTGTCTGGAAAAGACCAAAAAAAAAAAAAGAAAGCAGATGAGGAACTGAGACGGTGACACACCTTTCCCTGTTGACTTCATTGCATCTCGACTATGTAAACACTTCATCTAAGACTCAACTTTTGCACATGTAGAAGACATAAAAAATAATAATAAGGAACTGACACCACAAGTTTGGAAAGTTGATGAGACGAAATCTTTCAGCATAAAACCAAGCCAAAACATAAAGCTTCACATGGTCAGCCAATTAAATACAAGCCAAGAGCTTAACAGGAAGCTCGTACAGCATGCATGTCAGAACAGAACATAGCATTACTGCATGAGTCTCTGTACCAGGCCCTGTCGAGGCATGAGAGGATGCAAATGCCCTCACTTTCACTATCATTAGCAAGCAAAGCAGGTGGGATGTCCCAGTGTGTGCTCTGACTCCACTATTTGCTGCGGATGCAAATGAAGTGTACAGAAACACATGGATGAGGAAGCAGAAGCACAGAGGTGTCTGTCTCCAGAGGATGAAGATTCAGGAAGAAGCAAAGGCCTCAAGCAGAAACATGAAAGATGGCACTGAGTTAAAGAAATCATGAGGGAGAATCAGGGGTGACCCCACCCATGCAGGGGGACCTCTTAGACTGCACAAGGTCTCAGTGACATGGGACGTCCTTGCGTGATTTCCCACTGCAGGTAATATGAGTTGATTTCCATCATACCGTGATGTAATATTGATCTTTTAGAATCACACTACAAGGGAGCATAGTGGGTGCCTCCAACATGGTACCCAGTGCCCCATCTCTTGGTGTGCAAAGCTGTCGATGTCTTGAATCAATGTACATGTAGGAAAAATTATGGGATTAAGAAAATATTTCTAATAGGATTTGCTCTGAAAAGGGATTTTTCTGGGGCTGAGGTGATGGCTCAGTGGTTAAGAGCATTGGCTACTCTTGCAGAAGACCCAATTTAGGTCCCAGCACTCACATGAAGACTAATAACGGTTAATAACACCAGTTCCAGGGGATCTGATACACTCTTCTGACCTCTGCAGGCATTGCATGACACATGTACACTTATATATATGCAGATAAAATACTCATACATATATGCATATGTACATATACGAGTATATATATGAGTATTTATAGATGTGTATATATACATATATATGTATAGATATAAAATAAGCCAGGCATGGTGGTGAATGTATTTAATCACAGCACTTGGGAGGCAGAGGCAGGCAGATCTCTATGAGTTCAAGGCCAGCCTGGTCTACATAGTGAGCTCCATGACAGCTGGCACTACAGGAAGACCCTGTCTCCAAAAGACCAAATAATAATAATAATAATAATAATAATTTTAAAGGGATTTTTCTATTTAGGATATCTAGATAGAAGGAGGTTTGGGAAGGTAGCTGGATATACAAATCAAGACTTCAAGTACGATGTGGATAGAGATGAAAATAGATGGTATTAGCTGGGCGTGGTGGCGCACGCCTTTAATCCTAGCACTTGGGAGGCAGAGGCAGGTGGATCTTTGTGAGTTCAAGGCCAGCCTGGTCTACAGAGTGAGTTCCAGGACAGCCTGGGGCTACAGGGAGACCCTGTCTTGAAAAAAAAAAAACAAAAAAAGAAATGATAGCTAGGTAGCTTATAAATCAGCTTAACAATTAGAAATCATGAAGAGTAATAAAGAGTCGCATACGAATTGACCACTGAGATTTAGCTGGTGAGGAAAAAAGATTCGAAAGATAACGAATGGCACAGAACTGATAACAAAAGAGTGTTTGAGTGCCAAAAGTGAATAAAATCGAATCAAAGGAGAGGGCAACCCACAGAGACACAGAATACTGAACAAGCATAGAGAAAAAGTAAATCGATCGGGAACACGGACATCCAAGGCTCAAGCTGTCCTTCCAAATGGAAATAGTATGTATCCCCTAACTATGATTAAGTCATATTTTATCCGCAGAGAAAAAGCATACCACACATTTCTACTCTTTGAAAGACAAAGACTTTCATTATCAAAACAGACTATTTTTCAGAGCCCTGTTGATTAACTTCCTTCCAAATTATGAAGTGAGCTTCCATAACAAAAGCTACCACAACAAAAGCTACCACATTCTTTACAGAAATATACCCAACCCTTTGACCAATGAGACTATGTCACCTTAATAAGTAGTTTTTAAAACTTGCTCGAGCTAAGCCAGAAGTCTTAAATTCGTAGCGGGGGGGGGGGGGCTGAGATATAGATATATAGAGATATATATTCCAGTGCCTTCCATTCCAGGACTCATTTCAGCCAAGCTGCCAGATAAAGGAACACCATATTTTGTGATGTCACTTCTTTGGTAGAACTGCTTGCCACCATTGAATCAATATTAGAGGTGCTTTAATGTGTACCCTGTGTTAAATACATTCTCACCCAATTTCTCTACGTCACTGTTACTTCTTTCTTCCTTGAATACAGCTGTCTTCTAAACATTTAGTCAACAGGAATAAAAGCGGAAATCTTTAGAAGAGGATTAGAACTTTTTACACAGACTTAATCTAAAATTAACAATTTATTAACCACAGACTGATGTAAAATCTCTGGTTCGTGGATGTTAGAAAGTACATTAAGATACAGACACCAGAAAGCTGAACTGGGTTAGAGAGGTAAAGCAATTGCATAAAGAAAGCTAGATCTAGGTTTTGTAGGTCATAGTTTTTGAGCAAGAATATAGCTTCCAGGTTTATGGGAAAAAGAAATAAAAATCAATTTTAAATATTATAAAGCCGGCAAATTAAGCATTACATATCTCAGCTGAATCACATGATATTTGACTGCCTGTGTGATGTGCTCTTTGTTCTGGTTTCGGCTCTGTTGGCACGATAAAATATCCTTACAGATAGGCACCAAGGGCAGAAGCTCCCTTCCTAGGAGATACTGCTGCCCACACCATTGTGAATTTCCTATATCAAGTAACCTTCAAGACAATCCCTCATGGACGTGCCCACAGGCTAACCTGATATATTCCTTAAGATGCCACTCCCTGCACACTGGATACAAGCCAACAGTTAAAAATAACGAGCATTCTCTTGTAATGTGTAATTTCCCATGTTTTTTAAATTACATATATTTTCTTCCCTCTAATCAAATTGGAGAAACTGTTGCTGTTGCTAACTTCTTCCACACATAAAGTTCAATTTTTTTACAGCCTCTTATTTTCTTGTAGTATAACTAACTATAAATTACTATTTAATAATTCTTTAAGAAACATCTCATAGTAAATTACTACATTCAATGTAATCTAAAGCATTTTCATATAGTCTATTTTGTCATGTGAAGACACATTTTAAGTCATTTTATTGCTTTTGTTTCATATTCTATTCATTTTTATTTAATTTTGGTCTTGAACTATTGTCAATTTAAAGATGAATAAAGGAAGTACATATACTATGTAAATTCACAAAATTCGACGTTTGGAATGTTTCATTATATCATTATATCGAAACACTCCAACACGACTTTCCAAGCTGCTATTAAACTGGCATGACACCAATTTAACTTCCTCTTAGACCGGCTTCAAAACTCCCTGTGACTTCCCCACCAGTAGGCCCTGGGAATATTGGAGTAAAGGAAGTTTCAATATCTGAAATTGCATTATTTTTTAAAAATATACAGAAAATACAGGCATGTGAACTCCCCGAGAGATAGGCCCTGTGGCAGTTTGAACCGGAAGTATCTGTTTGAACACTGGGACAAGAGTTGGTGGTACTATTTCGGGAGGTGTCGCTTTTGCTAAATGATCATGTCACTAGGGGTGGGGTTCGAAGGCTCACAGCCTCTCTCCGCTTCAGGTTCAGTCTCTGCTTTGTGTTTACAGCTGAGGATGAGAACTCGGCTAGCTTCCTGCTCTGGCTGATTGCTGCCGTGCCTCTCCAACTATGAACGCTCCGTCTAGGACTGTAAGCCAAATTAAACTCTCCTTCATTAAGTCGCTTTTGAACAGGAACAAAAAGTAACTAATACAAGTCCAAGAAGACCTTGTTTGGGGGAAAACCTGAGTTAAATGCATAGGAAACATTTAAATACTACTTTTCAGATTTTGCAGCCTTGAGATGAAGAGAAAAAAAAAAAAAAACACAAATCTTTCCATTAGAATTCCAGACCTTTGCAACTTCTTTTAAAAACTCATGGCAAATCAAGTAAACTGCCATATTACTCAATGGAAAAGGATAATTTATGTGGCATAGAAGCAGTTTTAGAAGCATTTTGCCTCAAACGCTTTTCAATTTTGCATTATTTGCGGTTTAAAGCACATGTATAATTCACTCATCCACTGATTCATCCCTTTTTCATTCTCCATGATGTCCTATACGAGGCTATACATATTAGCAGATGGAAATGGAGCAGATGTTCTATTCTCCGAGTGGGACACACTTTAATCAGGGTGACAAGCAAATCAACAGAGGAAAAAGGCTCACTGGAATAAGTCCAATGACATTAGAACTAGCCCCTGGCGGAAGGTTCGCATCTCAGAGTAAGGGTCAAAGAAGCCTCCAGCGGGAAGACAAAGAAAGCAAAGTAGTCAAAGAAAAACGGTTGAGGGCTGGAAGAGAACAATAATAAACTCACAACAAGAATGAAGACAATGTGAGGTACCTCCCACCATCTCAAGTCCTCTTCCGGTTCCTGTGTCGTCACTTTCCTTTGTCCTACGCCAAAGCGCTGGGCTTTAAAGAGGAATAGGAGCGTTGCACGACACGGGTGCACAGACTTGCATGCAGACAGTACATTCATACACATACAATAAATAAATAAAATTAATAAAAAAAAAATAAATAAAAATAAAGAGGAATAGGAGACAGACGAGAGGAGTGGTCAGAAGGCAAGTACTGAAAGAAGGTGATTAAGGAAAGAAGAGGGTGAGAGTATCAATAATTCAAATAACATGGCAAACATGTAAGAAGTAAAATAAGGGCTGGAGAGATGGTTCAGCGGTAAGAGTACTGGCTGCTCTTCAAAAGGACACAGGTTCGATTGCCAGCACCCATACTACAGCTAACAACCATCTGTAACTCCATTTCCAGGGAATCCAACACCCTCTTCTGGCTTCTGCAAGCATCGCAGCTATGTGGTACACTTACATACATGCACACAAAAACATTCATACACATAAAATTTTAAAAAGAATAAGTAAAATATTTTAATTCTATAAAAAGCAGAAGTAACCAAATGTCACTGTCTTCAGATAGTTTGACCTTAGTCTTTAGAATGTCAGGTTTAACCTCGAATTATAGTACTTTTATTTCCCCTTTTAGAGTTCTTTCTTATAGTTGATAATATTAAATGTAGTTTCAATGGAGAACAGTCCAATGTTATTTACATCTAATTTTCTAAAAGTCCCAGCCAGCCACTCAATTTATATGTAGGCTTGATATGAAGACTGGTTTCTGTTCTAGTTTCTTTTCAGTTGCTGTGACAAAACAGTCTGACCAATACCAACTTAGGGAGAAAAGGGTTTATTCAGCTTACATCTCCCGGGTCCCAGTTCATCACTGAGGGACACCAAGGTAGAAACTCAGGGCAGGAACCTGGAGGCAGGAGCTGAACTGCAGGCCATGAAGGAATGCTTCTTGCTGGCTTGCTCCTCTGGTCCAGGTCATTCTGCTTTCTTATACAATATACAACCACTTGCCCAGGGGTGGCATTGCTCATAGTGGGCTGGGGCTCCCACATTGCTCAACAATCAACACAATTCTCCACAGACTTGGCCACAGGCCAGTCCAATGGAGGAAATTTCCCAATTGAGGATCCCTTAACCCAGGTGTATCAAATTGACGCTAATGCTATCCAGCACAGATGGTATGGCTTAAAACTTCTTTCTGTGTTTCCAGATAAAGTTACAGCCATTTCATATAAAATCTGATATTTGTGTAAACAAAGATGCTCCCACAAAAAGCCTATGAATGTGTCTCAGGCCCAAGAACCTGAGTCAACCATATAGAATAAATTGATTCATGTTACAGAAACACTTTTGATTGCCAGAATGTATCATCATTAAGTGAACTCAAGTGTCTTGAAACCTAGAAAGGATTCAGGAAAAGGTACTCTTTTTCTTTAAATACTGAGATAGGAAAGGAATTCTTACCCTCTTCTGCAAGAATATTGATTGGTGTAAATTTGGCTTCAGAAAGAAATATACAATCATTAATTCTTAGGATTTCATTCAGAGACATAAAGTGTGTCACAAACTAACAGGTTGGGGTAAGTCACATGTATTCCTATTTTTCCCTTTATTGTATAATAATTTTATAAAACACTATTTTTGGTTTTTGAAGATTATGAGTGTTCTTCCCTATTCTATTTAGAGAGATCCTTTGGTATAATTCGAATGTGTCCACCAAAAGTTTGTATGTTAGAAATTGAATTTCCTAAAATCATAGACAGATAGCACTTAGACACAGGGACTTTCAGAAGTAATTAGCATTGGATGAGGTCATCAAGGTATGATCCCTGTGATGTCAGTGCTGACTTTATAAGGAGTGCTCCCAGCTGGCATGCTTGCTGGATCTCACTATGTAATGTCTTCTGCTTTCTTAGATTGAAGCGAGGAGCCCTCAAGCAGATGCCAGTACCATGACCTTGACCTTCCCAATCTCTAAAAAAAAAAAAAAATGAGCTAAATAAACCTCGATTCTTCATAAATTGCCCACTCTGTGGTATATGGCTACAGTTATGGCAACAGAAAATGGACTTACATATACTTTTGTAAGCCTTGAACCATTGCCATTCTTTTCTATTGTACACCATAGACAGTAAGTAGTCTTCACATAAGCTGAGAAAGCATTCTACTGTGTGGGCTGATACCCCTAGGGAAAGCAGGAATCAAAGAGAAACATGCCTTTCATAAACTGCTTGAGCAGAATTGAAAATACCTCTTAACATATCAAATAAAATGTGTGAAATGGCATAAGGAAAGGAACATGTCTGGGATGCTTGTGATTAGTAGTAACACCGCAAAGCAGTGTGAGAAGGCAGGAAGTGGTCCATACAAAGCCATCTTGATTTGAGCTGCCATCAATGCTGAAGTGAATTTAACACATCTGATGTGGTCCACTGGACTGAGGATAGAAGATGACACTGAAGAGCCAACCATTAAGGCCATCCACATGGCAAAGTAAGGCTGCTATGTCTCACAAGGACCCCTGGCAAAGCATTTGAGCCCAGCTGGTAGCAGATGGTTAAGGATAAATTAGCCTCAACTGCCTTCTCCTTAAAACCTTATGCTTCTCATAGGTATAATGAGATTGACTCTATCTGGATAAATGGCTCAGTCCACAAAAGTGCTCTGGAAAAGCACGAGGACCTGATTGTGATCTCTAGCACCAACACAAACAAAAGCCACGAGTCCTAGTCAGTGCTTATCATCCACAGCAGGGGAAAGGAAGGACAGCCGATGTGGGGGCCTTGCTGGCCAGCCTACCTGCTGCATCGATGAAACCAGATCCCAGCAAAAGGTTCTGTGCAAAAATAATAAATAAATAAATAAATAAATAAATAAATAAATAAATAAAGGAATAAGTACTTGTTAGCTTTCTCTTGAGGAAGGAAGCCTGAGGTTGAACTTTGGCTCCACATGTGAACATATGCATGCATGCATACACACACGTGTATGCACAGATGCAATGCACATACACATAAATAAAAACAAAACTAAATAAATGACAGCCAAACTAGCCTCAGATAAGTGCACATGTGGAGAAAGTATTGCAGTAGCTGAACTTCATTGCTTTAAGATGACTAAAGAAAGGGAATAATAGAATCTGCTTGTTTTTATTTTCACTGCTATTAGAAACCATGTGGAGAGCAACTCAGCAAATGCCATGTAAAAAAATATTTTTTCACCGGGCGTGGTGGTGCATGCCTTTAATCCTAGCACTTGGGAGGCAGAGGCAGGCGGATCTTTGTGAGTTCAAGGCCAGCCTGGTCTACAGAGTGAATTCCAGGACAGCCGGGGCTACAGGGAGACCCTGTCTTGAAAAGACAAAAAAAATTTTTTTTTTTTCTTTGGTCTTTCTGAGACAGGGTCTCCCTGTAGCTCTGGCTGTCCTAGAACTCACTATGTACACCAGGTTGGCCTTGAACTCACAAAGATCCACCTGCTTCTGCCTCCCAAGTGCTAGGATTAAAGGTGTGTGTCACCACACCCAGCTAAAATATTTTTCATTATTCACACCAAATCTGAAACCTGACAAGCAAGCATGCCATTTACCTCAGTCTATCAATAATGATTTTCCAGTCTAAATGTACATGGTAGCATCCTACACACAGTGGTACAAAAATATATTAAAATACATGCAATCCTTTGAAAGTCATTGCAAGGTATCTCCAAACCCAAGAAATGTACACTATAATATTCTCTTTGCTTTATTATTGAATATTCACAATATTTTTTTCTTTAAAGACAATTCTAACAGACATTCTAACAGACATTCTAACAGACTGACTTCACAACAACAGAGAAACTTAAAAATATCCGGACTTAATGGAGGATGTAAGCTCTTGTTGTGGAGTCAGAGCCTTGAGAGTGTGTCAATCTCTGTCACTAACTGAATGAATTGAATATGTTATTAACCTTCATTAAACTTGAGTATTCCATTTACACATTAGAGATGATAATCGCTCTCTTTCTGAACTCTCTTAAGATTTAAAGACACCCATATATCCCCAAAGTGCTTTTCCAACTTCAAAACACCAAGCACATGTTCTGTCAGATATGGATAGAACAATGCTTATGTTCAAGGTCATCTTTTAGGTATCAAAGGTGAGGAAAATGGTATTTATAAGATAGACTATGATGAGTAAAAGGCATTGAAAAGAATTATATTTAACTGGGACACAGGTTAACGGGAAGTCATAAAATTTAGATTATCTTTACAGTAACTCCCCAAATTAAAACTACTGCAAGGAGAGGTTGAGAAATAGACCAAGAAAGCCATATAAAGGGACTTTCAGATTTTACTCAGATAAGAGTAAAAAAAAAACAGATGTACAAGTAATAACAGTAAGGAAAGGCACACAGCCACAGTCTGGGGGCTACAGGGAGCTCTAGAAACCTTGGAAAAATGTGGAGTACTGAAAAGGCATAATTTGGCCAATGACCATGTAGGCGAAACTTGGATATAGTCTCATTAGACTTCTAGACATTCGCTTTTTCTGAGACAGGGTCTCACTACGTAACCCTGACTGGCCTGAAACTCCCTATATAGCCCCAGTTTGTGTCAGACTCACAGAGAAGCACCTGAATCTGCTTTCCTGTTACAAGGATTAAGGTAATGTATCATCATGCCCAGGTGGTTTCTAGAATTTTAATGAGAAGGCAGAGTCTAGAGGTAAATACGAAGACTTGGTAGAGTACTTCCTTAGCCCTAGGCTTGATCCCTAGCACAGCATAAACCAGGAGTGGTGATGGCGTACATCTGTAATCCCAGTAATCTGGAGTAAGAAAGAAGGCATGGACTAGGGAGCGGGAAGCTCAGAGCTAGCGGCTGCAGGGTAGTGTAGAGTGAATGATCTTTGCCTTCAAAGCCAGCACTCATAAGGAAAGAGAAAGTTGAAACCAAGACCTGGTCATTTATGGGAAATGACCTCTGAGACCATTTTGTCTCCTACAAAAGTGACTTTTTCTTCCCCATCCCTGCCCCCAGGGCCATGCTAAACTTTCTTCAAGCCATCAGTGCATCAAGATGAAACTGAAACTTGTTCCTCCAGCCAGCGATCGTGATAACAGGAATGTGCAGAATGGATGGGCGTAGGTAAATGTACTTCAGCAAACATGCCCTATCTGAGGCGATAGATAGCTGAGCCTGCAGAACCGCACCAGGACACTCTGACCCCAGACATTCCCAGAGAAATGAAGGTGCAGTGCAACTCAGTCCTGCCATTTTTACAGCAATGTGTTTATGATTCTTCAGATAAGAATAAGAACAGTGTGCACACAGAATAAACAGCACCATAAAATAAAATATTGTTGAAAAGGAAGCATGGATTGGACTGGAGAAATACTAGTTTATTTGTTGAATGAGAATCCTTAATCTTTCATTTATTTTTTTTCTTTTGGTGGTCTTGCACAGACTGAACTCCAAATCCTGAGTTCTTCATTGGTAGGGACTCTAACACTGAACTACATCCCAAGGGAGAATGTTTACATAATTTTGCATTTTGAGAATTTTATGTATGAGTATTGTATTTGTAGGATTTCTACCCCACCCACTTCTTGCTCCAATTCCTCCTATTTCCCCCAATCCCTCTCAATTTCTTGTTTGATTCTTCTTCTTTATTAATATTGGTACACATACACATATACCTTTGTAAATATATGTATATATTATAAAGCACTGAGTTGATTTAGTGATGCTGGTGTAGACACATATTCAGTAGAAAGCTGATTCTCCTCCCGTCAGTATCCGCTGACCGCCTGTAGCTCTTCATCTAGAAGTGGGAACCTGTGAAATTTGCCTCCTCCACATTGGCCTGTCAACTGGTATTCTCATGATGTAGGTCTTGTTAGGCCACCATATTGTGGAGATTTCATAGGTGCGGCTTCCCTAAACATGTCTAGAATGCATTATCTAAGAGGAGGTGCCCTCTTCTCTGCCTCTTACAATCTTTCCACCTCCTCTTTTGTGATATTCCCTGAGATTTAAGTGTAGGAGTTCCATTGAAGATGTATCATTTGGGTTAGGCACCGTGTAGTGGCTTATTGTGTGTATTTTGATCAAATGTGGAACTTTGTAACAGTCTACTTCTGTTACAAAAGGAAGCTTTGTGATGACTGGTGAGTGCTACACTTACCCGTGAGTTTAAAAATAAGTATTTATAATATAGGTAGAAATTACATTTGTTTAGGGAAGTAGAGTGGTGTGTTCTTCCCTAGGGTCTATGCCCTCTCCAACTATGTGTGCTTGGCTCTGTTTATAGAAACACACATTGATTTGTCCCTATTGTGTGGGTCTTAAGTCCAATTAGACAGGTTTTGATTACCCCTCAAGATCAAAGGTCCACTATTACACTAATAGAGATATTTGGCGGGGTGGTGCTGGGCTGGGCTGGCCTGAACTGGTCACTGAGGTTCATGGGTTCTACAGCTGGGTAGGACCATTGATTGGTTTTTTTGTTGTTGTTTGTTTGTTTGTTTTTTCCTTTTTCCATTGGCAGCTTGCACACTTCCTGACACTGAAAGCTAGTCTTCAGGAAGGAGGCTTCGGGGTCACTACAACGAAATTACTTCCTGTGACAGAAGTATGTGGTGTCTTTAGCCATAGGGTCTTACCCCAGCCATAAGGTCTGGGGCAATCAAGGACTGTGAAAATAGCCTATATTATTTGGGGATTCTCTTAGACTACCCTGACCAAAAACTTAAAGGGAGGTTTCCTGTGTCTGGCACTGGGAATTTTTAGGTAGCCTTCAGCTATACACACACATACACACACACACATATGTGTTATCTAAGCATTTGTAAGTACACTTATAAAATAATACAGTTTTTCTATGCTTTTCTGAACAAGCTTCATATTATTTATCTCTCTTCACTCACCCTTCGTTAATATTCTCTTCCTAGCCCCAATTAATATATCCCCCCCTTTTCCCATTCCCCGATATATCCCACTACCTCCCTTCTTCTTAGGCACCTATCTCCTCCCAACCCACCACTTTCCTAGCCCCTGCAAGTACTTTGGGATATATACACATATTTAGAGATTCAGAGCTAAGATCCAAGAATGAGCTAGAACATGCTTCGCTTGTTTTTCTGAGTCTGGGTAACATCACTCAGTATAGCAGTTTCCAGTCCCATCCATGCCGGCATTTTGATCAGTTGTAGAACTCTGAATGCTTCATTTTCTGTACACCTAAACAGAACTCCATTGTGTAAAAGTAGCACATTTTTATTATCCATTCATCAGTTGAGGGGCATTTAGACTGTTTCCATTTTCTAGTATTGTGAACAGAGCAGTAATACACATGCCTGAGAAAGTATCTCTGTAGTAGGAGAGCAGGTCCTTTGGTAGTACGTCAAAGACTGGCATAGCTGGATACACATGCCGGAGAAAGTATGTCTGTAGTAGGAGAGCAGGCCCTTTGGTAGTACGACAAAGACTGGCATAGCTGGGTCATATGGTAAATCTCTGTAATAGGAGAGCAGTCCTTTGGTAGTATGGCAAAGACTGGCATAGCTGGATCATAGGTAAATCTCTGTAGTAGGAGAGCAGGTCTTTTGGTGTATGGCAAAGACTGGCATAGCTGGGTCATACGGTAAATTAATTTTAGTTTTTTTGAGAAACAGATTTCCATTGTGACTAGACCAGTTTACAATTCCTGCAGAAGTAAATGGAATTTCCCCTTTCTCCACAGCCTTTTTTTGTCAGTTTTCTTGATTTAGCCATTCTGAGTTGGGTAAGATTAAATCTTAAAATCATTAAAATTTACGTTTCTCTAAGTACTAAAGTTGTTAAACATTTTTTTTTTTTTTTTGGTCTTTTTTGAGACAGGGTCTCCCTTTAGTCCCAGCTGGCCTAGAGCTTGCTATGTAGACCAGGCTGGCATTGAACTCACAGAGATCCTCCTGCCTCTCTGCCTCCCGAGTGCCGGGATTAAAGATGTGCTCCACCACGCCCGGCAAGATGTTAAACAATTTGTAAGAAATTTCTTCTGCTGGGCGTGGTGGCACACGCCTTTAATCTTAGCACTTGGGAGGCAGAGGCAGGTGGATCTTTGTGAGTTCAAGGCCAGCCTGGTCTACAGAGTGAGTTCCAGGACAGCTGTGGTTACAGGGAGACCTTGTCTCGAAAAGACAAAAAGAAAAAAAAAAAGAACTTTCTTAGGCCTATTTATTTTATTTGAGAACTCTGTGTTCAGATCTGGAGCCCATTTTTGGAGTCATTTGTCTTCCTGATCTTTTTTTTTTCTTTTGAGTTCTTGGTATATTCTAGAAAGTAATCCTCTACTGGCAGTATACATGGAAGAGTTTCTTCTACTCTTTGGCCTTCCCCTTCACTTGATTGTTTCCCTTGCTCTACAGAAACTTTTTAGTTTAACGAGATCCCATCTGTCAGTTGTTGGTATTAATTCCTGAAAGGAGCCCTTTCCTAAACCTATATCTTAAAGGTGTGTCCCTTATGTTTCCTTCTAACAATTTCAGCATTTTAAGTTTCACGTTGAAGTCTGATCCATATGACGTTTACTTCTTTGTATGTTAATTGAAGTTTTGTGCATTTCATACATCATTTCTCAGTCCAGTTTAGACTCATTCCCCTTTCCATGCTCCCACCCCACCCAAGTTCATGCATTCTGCCATACCTCCTTTGTATCTTTTTCTCAGTCTTTTTAGTGTTTTTCAAAGCAGAGGATTATTGTTTTGGGGAGAACTTTACTGTTTCAGTCAGTTCTTTTGTTGTTGTTCCCTCCTATTTGTATTGCTTCAACATATGCATATATTTATGCCATGCCCATACCTAAATTATGTCTTCTGAAATTAAACTATGTTATTTCCATATCATATTTCAGGATTCACATTTCTTTTATACAGAGTGATAGACATGGGTCTTGTTTCATTGTTCTACATGTGGAGAGATCCAGTTTTCCCAGCACCATGTGTTGAAGACACCTACAGTGTATATTTTTTACATCTTTGTCATACATTAGGTGGCTATAAGTGATTGCACCTATGTTTAGAGCTTTTATTTTGTCCTATTGATCTACAGGTCTGTTTTGTGTGAGTACCATGTGGGGTTTTTTAATTACTAGAGCTCTGTCATACAGTTTGAAATCTTTATGGTATCCCCCCCTTCTCCCACATGTCTCTTTGTGCTCAGGGGCCCTTTGCGCCTTCCATATGAATTTTAGGACTTTTTTTTCTGTGAAAAATATCATGGAAATTTGGATTGGAATTGTGAATCTATGAGGGGCCCTTGTCACTTGGTTTTAAGCAAACAAGACTAAAGTAGACAGGGCCAGGCTTGTTTACTTAAGACCAGCTGACAAAGGCCCCTCAAACCTACAAATTGTTTTTGGTAGAATAGTCATTTTCACAATATTAATTCTAATCGATTAGGATGAAAGGGCTGCCTATCTTCTAGTATATTCTTCAATCTCTTGCTTCAAAGATTTAAATTTTTCATTGCAGAGGTCTTGGTTAGGTTTATTCCTAGGTATTTTTTGAGGTTATTGTGAATGGCTTCTCATGGTGTCTGTTTCTACCTGCATTCTATTGTTTAATAAAAAGGTTAGTGATTTTTGTAAACTGATTTTTTTAACTGCTATATTTCTGAAAGTGTTCATCATTTTTTAGTTTTCTGGTGGAATTTGGGGGTATCTCTTGTGTATAATCGCACATAATCTAAAAACAGGGATAATTTTACTTTTTGGTTTTTAGTATCTCAAAGGGAGAATCTTAATTTTAACTGTTTAAGCCAGGATCTCAGAAATAAATCCAGGACTTATAGCTGAATAAAAAGATTTTTAAAAATGAGGGGTTTTGGCCTTTTTAATATTTGTTCTCAGGGCTAGGATATGTGGAGGGTAGGAAAGGGGAATTTTAGGAGCTCTTAGTTCAATTTTTTTTTAGTTGAAATTTTTAATGTATAAAATGTTTGCTATTTTTCTCTATCATAATTACATATGTGCACATTTTGAGGACATTCAGAACAACTCCTTTTTTTTTTGCGGTTCTCAGCCTCAGCCTTTAACAGCTGCGTTATCCCTCCAGCCCAGAACAACTCCTTTAATCAAATTACTGTTGATATAATGATTGACTGTTCTTATGCACATTCATCAAGATCAGCTGTGGGTACAAAAGTAAAAAGGAAAGTTTGAACTTCACAACTGATTACAAAGAAACTCAATATTTTTTTATTTTTTTTTATTTTTGTATGTGTATGAATGTACTGTCTGCATGTAGGTTTGTGCACCCGTGTCGTGCAATGCCGTGGAGGTCAGAAGAGGGTCTCGGATTCCCCTGGAACTGGAGTTTTCCTAGAATTGGAGTTACAGACGGTTCTTAATCACCATGTGGGTGCTGGGGATCGAACCTGGGTCCTCTGCAAGAGTTCCAGGATAGCCTGAGCTACTACATAGTGAGACCCTGTCTCCAAAACACCCCTACCAAACAAAAGTTTAATTCCTGGAATTTGTATGTATGTGCCTGAGCATATACATGAGCTCTATGTATATACAATGCCCACAGAAAAAATAAAATAAAATAAAATAAATTAAAAAAAAAGAGCAGTCGGTGCTCTTAACCGCTAGGCTCTCTCTCCAGCCCAGAAACTCAATATTTATAATTGTAAAAATGATGTACAAATACAGTGGGGTTTGTTTTTTTATTTTTGTTTTGTTTTGATTTTTTGTCTTTTGAGACAGGGTCTCCCTTTAGTAGTCACAGCTGGCCTGGAGCTTGCTATATAGACCAAGCTGGGCTTGAACTCAGAGATCCACCTGCCTCTGCCTCCTGAGTGCTGAGATTAAAGGTGTGTGCCACCACACCTGACATAGATACAGTTTTAAGGGGAAAAGAAGCATACACAGACCATGTCATCTTCCACCTACATTTTCCTAAACACCCTCCAGAAATTCTCCAATTACTATTTTGCTGGTCTTGTTAGTATCATAGCCTGCCCGAGGCAGATCTTAATACCTTTGGTCTTACATTCCTAATTACACCATGAGTTAAGTGCCCAGAATAACCAGTTCCCTATCTTGCTGCTTAGATTCATCCACTTATTTAATTGACAGGTTTTATGAAGCTGTCAATGCATATGCTAGGCAAGTAATAAATTTAGAGCCTTCAGGCTGGACCCTTCATGACATTGTCAACCATGACTCTCTCTTGACCTGGTCATCTGATTATTTCACACTATGTTTTCTTCGTAGAAGTCCTTGAGATTTTAGCTTGCTTATTAAGGAGAAGGCTGTTTGTGGCTCTATCCTCACCAAGTGGCAGAGTGTCTGCAGAATGCATAGTTAATGGATAGAGAAATTACTATCACCAAGGAGATCTGCGGGTGCTTTGAAGAGATTGGGAAGACTAGCTTGTGTCTAGGGTAACGTTAACTTTGGAGGTCCATCGGCCACTGTCCCAGAACTACAGTGAAGATTCCTACTCCAGCACTGACATCCACCCGGGACTCAACTTTAGCAAGAAGTCCTGCTAAACAAGACAGATACGGTCATTTGCAACTTTCCCCACCTGCCTTGAATGCTTTGGAGTAGCTGGAAATGACTGGAAACTGGAAAATAAGAGAAACAGGAACCACGAATGCAGCAAAGCCCTTTGGAGATGTGATAATAATCTGGTAGTAATCTCTCCTCACAGAGTAATGTGAGGTATTTCATGGTTGGTCTGGTTCACCCAGTTAAGATTGAGGGAGAGAACGGCCCCTCAGCAAGGTGAGGCATCTTGGAATGAGGCTGGGGATTTACTGATAAGCAGAGTGGTTAGGAGCCCTCCACCCCCCCCCGTAAGGATCACTCTACATTCACCCAGTACCCGGGAGTCATTTTTTTTTTTAATTTTATTTATTTTTGTATGCGTATGAATGTACTGTCTGCATGTAGGTTTGTGCACCCGTGTCGTGCGATACTGCCGAGGTCAGAAGAGGGTCTCGGATTCCCCTGGAACTGGAGTTCTCCTGGAATTGGAGTTACAGACGGTTCTTAGCCGTCATGTGGGTGCTGGGGATTGAACTCAAGTCCTCTGCAAGAACAGTCGGTGCTCTTAACCGCTAGGCTATCTCTCCAGCCCCCCCGGGAGTCATTTTAATTAATACAAAATTTATACAAAATTACATACAAAAATCCACTCTCAACCTTTCTTCTCCTTCCTCAACTGTTGACGGAGTTTGTCCTTGAATGTGAGCTAACCCTATTTGTATATTTTCATCATAGTATTTCATACCTTGCTGTTCAAATTCTGTCTCCACTCATCTGAGACATGGAATTCCCTATGACATCAGTAATAACTTAGCTATTTATCTCTACCTCTGAGGCTGTTGATGTGAAAGTAGAGGTTTAAAAGAAAGACCATCAGAAATTCATTCCTTTCTTGTGTGAGTGCATAATTAGTAATAGGAAAAACCCCAAAAAGGGACAGGGACAGAAAGGCAGTAGGAAAAATCCTCTAAAAAGGCTGCATTGATGTAACTGATTGATGGGTTCTAAGAACTCCCCGGGAAAGCCTGAAAATGCTTCCCTGAATGCCAGATCAATATTTCCATAATCAGAAATGTTCCCTGTGCTAACACACACCTCCGGTTAAAAACCTCCCCTGCAAGTTACCAAGGGACAGATAACCGGTCCAATCTCGGAGTTAACAGAAACACTACCTCATTCACAAACAACTCTATTAACTGTTCAAACCCTAAGGTCAAAAACCCTTTTTCTAAGTTCTGGAAGTTTCTCCACTTCCAAAGCAATTACAAATGTGACCTTTCTGTCTCCTAAGAGCAGACAGCTTAAGGCTGCTGTGTTCTAATCAATAGGAGGAGGGCATCTGGGGCTTCTTTAGAATGTCTGAACAAAGCTATACACTGAATTTTAGGGAAACAGCAGTGTTCACTTACATGGAGATAAACATGAGAAAAAAAGAAAAGAATCCAGGCAGCCGAGAAGCAGTAACAATAAAGCTGTCTCCCATCTCTTCCCTCGTTTCATGCAGTTAAAGCTCTATCCAAGCATTATCCCTTAAGATGGAAAACCAGTAATGCTAGATAAGGATACTTAAAGTTGGCTGTGGGGATAATAAAATCGGGCTCTCTTGTTGGTGATGTCATGGGTGTGAAAGAAACCAGGAATCTCGATGCTGAGTATATACTTACATGAAAGGAATGTATGCTGAAGGCAGCCTGGGCAGACTGCCTGAAGGTCCTCACGTAGACAATGTGACGTGGTGCGTATCCTCCTGTCCTTCCAAAGAAAACTAATTTGCTGAATGGCTTCAAACAGAAGAAGAAAGTAGAATGATAATAGAGTTTAGACTGCTTCATGCGTGCAAGCGTCCTTCTCCTCTGAGTAGTTTCCAGACACAGTTATTACCATGGAAACAATTTGGAGTAAAGATTACTTTGAGCTGTGTTTAACCCCCAAATGGAATTCTTTCTAACTGCAAGCAATCAACTTCGTTGATCCATCTCAAAGATCTTCTAGAGGTTAGAGGAAACCACCAAAATCTTCTGCAGAGCTTGGTGCTTCTTTTACATAGATTCACAGAAGGCAGGGTAACTAATTTCACTGAGTAAATGGGAGGGTAAGTAGGTTACCTTTCAAGAGCTAAATGACTAAAGAATTCAGAAAATAATCTGAAGAGGCCATATAAGCTTTAAATGCTGTACCATTTACATTTGTCCCTCTGAATGAAATTATTGGTATTAATTTGTGTGCATGCTTTCATGTCTGTGGATACATGCCTGTCCAGATGCTTCTGCAGGCCAGAAGTCAAGGTCAGATGTCTTTTTCAATGGCCTTCCAACTTATGTTAAGCTTTTCTCTCTCCACAAACCCGGAGCTCACAGATTCAGCCAGATTATCTGGCCAGCAAACCACAGAAATCCTCCTGTCTGTGCCCGCCCCCCACCCACACTAGGATTACAGGCACACTAGGAATCTGAATTTGGATCCTTAAGCTGACATGACATATACGTGATGAAATATGAATGGTGATTTTTTTTTGCTATATCTTATTTTCCTCACCTCCTACTCTACTGTTTTGTAGCATTGTATGTCTACTTCCTAATATATATTTCCTGAACATATTTACTATACATCATACCCTGCTTTATTACTTAGAGGCCACATTTTTTTTTAATTTCCCCCTTTTCTCATGTCTTCAATCTTTTCTTTTCCACTTCCCCTTTCTTCCTTTCTTTCAAAGGGGAGATAATTTGATTTTGGAGATGAAAAAGATTATTGAATCCACTCTATTCTCATTATATGCTAACTCTCTTCTTACCTAAAGATATTTCCTTGTGAGTGTTGAGCAATTTTCCTGATCTGTTACTCAATTATTCTCAGGCATTCCAGCTCCCAGCAGTCATCCCTGCAGCTTGATCAGGGCCCATGGCTATTACTTTTCGCCCACAGCTGAGCTGTGCACCCTGACGTTCCTAAGCCTGTAAAAGGACACACTTCTTTCACCTTTGTTCTTTCCTAAACTACAAGTACTTGAAATCCCCCTACATTATAGTAATCTCAGATTTTCTGTATTTGTCTGCCTAATAGAACCACATTTCAAAATTTCAACAAATTTTATTAAATAGCATGAATGATTTTGCAAGACAAAGTCTTCTGTGAATGAAAGAGAAATCTGAGAGCACATTTTGCATCCTTAATGCTGCCTCCCTTTTCAGTCTTTCTAACCCATAGGCCAAAGTTGCATCTGTCAGTCAAAAGAGTATAAGGAACTCCGGTTAACAGGAGAATGACAGTCCAGTTTTTAACACTGGGTTGATCTCATCAACAGTTAAATTGTCTATAAACATTTGCAGGTTTTGAAATGGGAAGAATGTGTAACTTTCATATAGTTTATTAAAGCAAAACATAGGGTGATTAGGGAGTTTTCTCACTGGAATGTTTATTATTGTGTTGTTTATCAAATTTTATCTTGGATATGAATTCCACCATTTGCTTTTGTCTCTACAAAGCTGGAGACAAGGCCCTACAAACTGCATCCAGTAAAATCTTCCTCAGTAAAAGATGCTAGGTAAACCCTGCAAAGTGGAAGAGGAAGAGGACACTGGCCCCTTCCTGTTTGCTGACTGTGAATTTCCTGTTGACTTCCTGTTTCTATGGCCTTGGTACCAGTAAGCTGATTCACTGGGGCACAGCAGCTCTGTCTGGCTGCATCTGACTCTGTAGATGGAGATTTTGTAATACAACTCTCCTCCCGTCACCTGGAATCAATGGCAGGTCCATTCAGAAATGCAGAATTGTGTTTCCCTCATCATGTCTGGGAGCCCTGTTTCAGAACTCTCCATAGCTCAGCTAAAACTCCCATCCATCGTGACTCAGTTCCTATGGTCAGTTTTGTTTCAGTCACGCCCTGATACATGTCATCCATTATGTTCTCAAGTCTGCCTCTCTCGTTGTTGGCTTTCTGAGTTCCACTGCCATTGGCACCTAAGCCATGTGTCACTGTCCCCAAGATTCACTGCTCTGTGTCACAAAACCTCAGGGTAATAGAGGCCTGACCAATGCTATCACTAAAATTTGTATCTAGTGATTCAGATACCAGCTCCCTTTCCAAGAGAAAGGGAATGGATGGAATCATTAAAACCAAGAGAGAAAGCAGAAAGGAACACAGGACCTCACCACTGTGACTCATAGCAAACATTCATAAAAGCCAAATGTGACTTCTTACCAAGCAATGTGAAGGGCCATCTGAAAACGTCAGTGAAAATTGAAATATTTGATATTACAGTTATCAGAGAGAAACAGATAATGTGAATCATTCAGACACTATCCACAGATTCTTCCCTGCCATACAGCAAGATTCAAGATGGGGAGAAACTACCTAAGGCAATATAGAATAAGGGATGGTGAGGTTTGGGAGGAAGAATTAGAGAGGGAGGGAGAGGCACAGTCAGTATCATTCTAGAATTGCAGGATGACTGTAAATAAATCCTGAGGATTGACAGCACCTTCATGCCTCAAAGTGCTAATTCCCACTGCAGCTTTGGAGATAGAATCTTTATAGATGCAGTAAAAACTAAACGAGGTCACAAGGGCGGGGCTACGTTAAGAGCCTGGATGAAGGCAGCAAGAAGGAAAGCTCTAGTAGAAACCAAGCAAGGGCTTTACACTTGGACTTAAAGCCCCCAAAACTGTGAGAAAGGAATTTGTATTATTTAATACACCCAGGCTGGGACACCTCATTTTGGTAATCAAACCGACTAAGACAATTACTTGAAAGGTCACACCACAATTCTTTTCGCATGACTAAATCTTGAGTGTAAAAATCATTGTCCAGCTCTGAGAGACTTTATTTCCAAATTCCTGACCTTCAGAACCCTTACCAGAAAGATGCTACCTGGTTTAGGTTAGGGAGCTCTCTCAAGAGTTTCAGGATCTTAGCATGATCTTAAAGCTTTTAGGATTCCCGAATATTTGCAAAGATTAGAGGACACGTTTACAATCAATAAAAAAGAGAGAGAGAGAGAGAAGCAATTCATAAAACTAGAACACATAAAATGACCTGAATGCCAGCTATAGGAAAGATTTTTTGTTTTTGTTTTTGTTTCCTGTCGTTTTGAGACAGGGTCTCCCTGTAGCCCCAGCTGTCCTGGAACTCACTCTGTAGACCAGGCTGGCCTTGAACTCACAGAGATCCACTTGCCTCTGCCTCCCAAGTGCTAGGATTAAAGACGTGTGCCACCACGCCTGGTTTAAAGATTGTTCTTAGCTGCCATGTGGGTGCTGGGAATTGAACCTGGGTCCTCTGCAAAAGCAGTTGGTGCTCTTAACCACTGAGCCATCTCTCCACCCCGAGATTATTCATTTCTAGTAGTAACTGAAACCCATTGATCACTATGTGTAAGGCACCTCTCCAATCATTCTGTTTGCATTTTGGTCACCCATAATAGCGTGTGTATATGTGTGTGTGTGTGTGTGTGTGTGTGTGTGTGTGTGTGTGGTGTATGTGCATATGGGTGGATGTATGCACGTGTTTGGACACTGGAGCTCAATGTTCAATGTCTTCTTCCATCACTCTCCACCTTACTGACTCTGTCACTGAAGTGGAGCTCACCCAGTTGGTTGCACTGGCTGGCCAATCAACTCCAGGAATTCTCCTTCCTTGACCATTGCAGCATCAGGACTACAGGCATGCCCTACTGTTAGCAGCTTCTCCACTGGGTCCTAAGGTTTAGGTTGTAAGCACTTTACCAACTGAGCCATTCCTCCGCCTCTGATCTCCTTCTCCAACAGGTGTCGTAATATCTCAGTACAAAGTTAGCTTCTTCCTCTCGTGGAGCCTCTCCCACACTTGGGAGTTTTTTCTGTTTTCCTTAATGTGCATTCTCTCTGCTTAAAATGCAAACTATAAAAGGTAAGTTAATAACTCAGGGCACATAGAAGTTAGGCAAATTTTCAAGGTCAATTTCCAAAGGACTGAGTATGAGTTTAAACCCAAGGAGTCTGACAGTCCAAACAGTATCTTAATTACCTTCTTAGAATGTATCAGTCCTGCAGCCTTCTCAAGAGGCATGCTAGCTTGTTCACTTGTTATTGCGCTCCCTTAACACGTGTGATATCTAGCCTGATGTATCTTTACACAGGAAAAGTACTGCAAACCTCACTTTCAACAAATGAACTTTGGAAAGTACCCACAAAAGAATGGAGAATTTCCTTTTATAGCTCCCTTCATGTTTGCAAAGAGCAAACATAAGAATGGGCCAATTAATAATCTCAACTGGGGAGAACTATCCAACCTAGTAGATGTTTGGATTAGGTGATTAGAAATGGTAGTTTTTCTTCCCTAAGACAACTATTTGCCAAGATTCTGATTTTCTTTGTTCTGTGAAATACATTCATGTCAGTGTCCTAACACTAACAACGGCACTATTAGATAATAGTGTGTGTGTGTGTGTGTGTGTGTGTGTGTCTGTCTGTCTGTCTGTGCATATAGATGTGTGTGATGTGTATCTGGACACCAGAGGTCAACCTCAGACATTGCTCTCCATCTTGTTTTTATGAGACAAAGTATCTCTCTGACCTGGAGTTCACTGATTTGGCTAGAAGGCCAGCCAGTGAATCACAAGGACCTGCCTGTGTCCATCCAACAACCACCAAGTTTAAAAGCATGTTCAGTGTGGGTTCTGGAGATTGAACTCAACTTCTCATTCTTAGATCAAAAGAACTTTACCAATAGAGTGACTTCTAGAGTCCTTAATTTTCAATGAGTCAGAGAGAATCTTATACATTTTTCAAGGAAATAGATGCATTCATCTCTAGATTCATGTTATAGGCAAAGATATCTTTATTCCTCCCTGAGGTATCCTGCTCTTTTATTTGTAAGAAAGTTTCTTGATATTAATCGCAGTCCTCTGTATAATAAAATGTGAACAGAAAACATTGAAGATTATAATCTGTTTGAATTTGGCACTCAGCTCGCAATAATTTGCAAGCTATTTACATTATTTCCTTTCACTAGATAGTGTGAGATTTTTATTTATTTTATTTATTTATTTATTTTATTTTATTTTATTTTATTTTTTATTTTTTTTTTGTCTTTTCGAGACAGGGTCTCCCTGTAGCCCCAGCTGTCCTGGAACTCACTCTGTAGACCAGGCTTGCCTTGAACTCACAAAGATCCACCTGCCTCTGCCTCCCAAGTGTTAAGATTAACGGCATGCACCACCACGGCCGGCATAGTATGAGATTTTTACAAGTACCCTAAACTATCACTTCTAAAAATCCTATTGGTATGTGTGTGTATGTGTTCCCTGAAGCTGGAGAAATATTAAGGCTATCAAATATAGCTTGTTATAAACATCCAAGAAAGTGTGCGGAGTAACATACTTGTTCCTTACTGAGTAAGTGGTATGTGTCAGATAGGGGTTTATACTCTTTTGTTTCACTAGATTATGTTTTTAGTAGGTATGAAAAAATTACCTTTCTTTCATCACATTCTTCATCTGTATTTAGGTCAGTTTTTCTCTGTTCATTGGAAGTATCTTCCATGGAAACCAAGCCATGATTAGAAAACTGGCCACCTCTTTTTCCAAAAGGAATTAATTTTGTTACTATTTCCTTCAAATTTTAGAGAAAAACAAAGACAGTCACCGTGATTTATTAGGAGGTCAATGCCAGTTGAGTTGAGATATTCAGCATTAGGATTAAAATAAAAAATAATAGTTTCCATAAAGCTTTTAGAAACCACGACTCATTTCATTCTTAGAATATTATATAATTCTCTAGACAATGAGATCATAAACAAGGAAATCCCACAGGCAAAATCCCCTAGAAAGTCCTAAATATTTGTTTTAGAGCTTTCAGATATATTTCTCTTTAAAATTATGATCTCAGACACAAGTCAGTTGCCAAAAAGAGATTTCCATGTAAGAAATATTGCTCTAACAATAGTTAGTGAGGTGCCAACAGTGTTCTAAAGAAGTTAAGAACTTAACTGTACTTTTATATATCAACACATCAAAAGAGAATGACAACATACTTCTCAGAGAATTCTGAAGTACTAATTACATTGTCAGAAGTAAGGATTACGTCATAAAAGCAGCCTCTCAACTCATTCATAGATCAGTCAGTCAGTCACTGACTTGCCAATTGAGCCTTAACCTGTTTGGAAGGGGGTCTTTTGGGTTTTGTTTGTCTTCTGTCTTTTTGAGACACCCTCTCCTTGCAGCTGATCTGGAACTTCACTGTGGAGACCAGGCTGGCATCCACCTCACTGAGATCTGCCTGCCTCTGCCTTCTGAGTACTAGGATTAAAGGTGTGTGTCACCACACATGGCAAGCCTTAAGCTATTTTGATAATCAATTTTAATTTTGCTACATTTATTTTGCTCATGCAACTGAACTGAATTGATCCAAAGACATCGAGAGGACTCAGACCAACTGAACAGAATTCAGTGAATGATTGCATTGATGGAATTTTATTTCATCCCTAAGTTCAATAACACCAGATGGTATGGATTTTATACTAGGACAAGATCTTCAAATATACCCAGGCCAAAGTGAACTGAGCACTCACTCTTAAGAGCACTGACTTCTCATTAGTCTTAACAAGTTTCAGAAAATCCTTGATTTGGGGGAGTTTTTATCCTTCCTGTTCAAGGTAAGATTCCCAGATGAGTGACTTTGATGTGCTCTGCGAGAACATCACCTCTGCCGAAACTCCACCCAGACCTGATAAACTAAAATCTGCTTTCAATAAATTCTCTAGATGATTACTATGCAGGATAAAGGTTGAGAAACAGCAGGTTAGATTATACTGCTTAAATGGAGGTCAGGAATTGCATCCTTCTCTCTTGGGCTTTCCATTACGATTTGGCTGGGCTTTCAGGGAACCCACAGAGACGGTTGCTTTTGGGAACTCCTTATGAGCTGCAAGCATTAAAGCCATCTGCGGGCATGCAACAATGGAGAGAACCAGGACTCCTTGGGCAGGTGTTCTCTGCAGCAAAACAGATGAGCACTGGGGGAAAATCTAAAAGGAAGCTCCAAGTTGACAACTGTTATTTTGTTGTTCTCTGATTAATCAATACTATTACATTTCCAAACAATGCTAGACAGTAGACGACATTTTCCTTATTTCATGAATGAGGAAACTGAAGCTTTAGAAAAATCAAAAGCTAGGGGCCCCAAATCATATATCTAATAAATGACTGAGTTGAGTTCTACCCCCTTATCTGTCTGCCCCAAGCTCAGGTTCTAACACAGGTGGCTTTGAATTTGAACATCAACTTTAATTCATTATTGATCCTCTCCCTAAAGCAGTGCGACTTTTTCTGCATGCAAATTGTATATTAAATGTGCATGCCAGTCCCTTTCAGGCCTAAACTTAGAAGGAAAGTCTCATTTAAATGTGTTCTTAAAGGAAGACATATTCAAAAGGAAACTGAAAAATGGGCTTTTGAAATGCACCCCATTTTAAATGGGCCAGAAACTAGAACGTAAAAAAAACCTTTGCATGGATGAGCAGGTCTTCCCTGAACATCTTGCAGAAAAAAGCCAGCCTCACTTATTTCCAGAGAAGAAAAGCGATGTTCATGTTTCCTCTCACCCATGCACTGCTGTCCTCCTCCCCTGGCGGAGCTAACCCTCACCTATAGAAGCCGAGTACAACCAATTCAATTAAACAAAGCCATTTTACCAGATTGGTGTTGGGAGCTGGGGATACAACTCTACTTCATTTATGAAAAGAGTCCAGAAGACCTGCTCCTCGGAGAAGAAATTAGTGGCAACGATAAGCAAATTTATAAAAATAACTCCCCCCACCTCCACCCCTGTAAACATTCTAGAATTATTTTTCTCTTTTGTTCAAATCTGGCAAACAAGAAACCCATAAAGATTCCTTGAAGTCTATTTCACAGATGTGTCTCTGGGGCAGAAAAATAAAAGGCAAAAACTGGCAGAAATTACTTAAAACGCAAAAATGACAAAGGGAACTATTGCTGTGGGTAGGTTATAAATGACTTTGGAGATTTGGGGAGGCTAAATCTTCCAAGCTTACTGAAAAACAGTCATTTTAATCTGAAGATGCTAAACCTCTCCCTGAATATTGCTCATGTACTTGAACATCCTCTTATTAAATTACAGTGTTTTATAACCATTGGATAAAATTGGTATCAAGTTTACTATGCAAAATCCCTGCTATTTTTCAAGTGGATATATATATTTTTAATATAAAAATGAAATTTAATATCTAAAGTACCAAGCAATAAAAACCAACCCACCTAGTTTCAAACCCTGCTTAAATTATTTTTCTTGAATTTTATATCTAATAACGTAGTACAATAATACTGAAACGAGATTAATATTATGATAGTATTTGTTTAGGAAACCCAGAGGGTTGCTATGGAAACAGACATTCTGAATATCTATGGAAACAAAGACAGTGTTGTAAATAATGATACTGAAAAAGGGAACTAGTAAAGTTAGCGTTTGACTTCTACGAAAAAGAGGAGTGAGTGTACGGATATGGAAGAATGAGAAGTATGTTTTCTTGTAAAAAAAGGAAAAACATTCGTTGTTACATTGACTCATGACAGGACCTTTAAGCTAAGTTTTTAAAATGTGGTTCTTCAGTAATCTTCTGTTAATCACCATGTTCTTATTACTGTCAAAATAATGACTTATTTATGCTTAAGATAAAAATTCATGGACAGTTTTGATTCAATTTAAGTCTGCTAACATGATCTCAGCCAAATTATTGTTCCTAAGAATGCATTAAAATGGGGAAATTTTCAGAAAGCTTGTTTAATATAAATTATATTTTGAGAGTCTAAAGTAATTACTTTAGAAAATCTATATATAGTATTTAACAAACAATTTTAAATTGGATTATTAAAATAAAATTAAGATTTATTTATTTATTTATTTATTTATTTATTTGTTTGTTTTGGGGAGCCTTTTTGAGACAGGGTCTCCCCATAGCCCCAGCTGTCCTGGAACTCACTCTGTAGACCAGGCTGGCCTTGAACTCACAAAGATCCGCCTGCCTCTGCCTCCCAAGTGCTAGGATTAAAGGTGTGCGCCACCATGCCTGGCAAATTAAGATTGTTTTATGCTATGAACCTATGAAAACATTCTTGGAATGAACATGATCCTGTAAAGATCTGGGACTTTGATTCTCTGATCTGTACATCATGTCTTTCTGAAAAGCAATGATTACTTCTTCCTCTCCTTTTCATCCTGTAATATGGCCAGTCTAGCCAACCACTAAGGAAATAGTGTCATATATTGAGGGAAGGACAAATGGAGAAATTTACTAAAGAGCAGAGAATGGAAAACAATCACACGTATAAAACAGCTGACGGCAATTCATGGCCAAGTCCCTGGCAGTAATAATTATATGGTCACCACAGATACAAATGCATGAAGACGGATCTCATTTAATTTCAAAAGGTTATTAGTGATGAAAATCTGCGTGACCCAATGCAGGGGAGGAAGGAAGTTGGCATGTGCCCTGCAAACCAGATGAAAGATGTGAGACCATTCTACCTGGCAGAATTCCAGGCTCACCAGCTCTATAGTGCTTTCCTCAAACAGAGGCACACAAAATATTCTTTTGGGAGCTAAAAGCCAGGTTTACTCCTAAATCGTTAGTTTGTAGATCCTTCTAATATCTTGGCAAGTATTTCATGTTAAACATTACCATAAATCCTATTAATTTTTTAAGACTAAGAACACATTTTTTGTTATTCTTTTGGTTTTAATGTGTAAATTTGTCTTTTTAATGTTTTTTTTTTATTTTATGTGTATGAGTGTATTGCCTGCATGTATGTGAGTGTACCTGTATCATGCAATGCCCGTGGAGGTCAGAAGAAGACACTGGATTCTCCTGGAACAGGAGATACTAAGGGTTGTTAGCTGCCATGTCACTACTGGGAATCAAACCTGAGTTCTCCGCAAGAGTAGACAGTGCTCTTTTTTTTAATATATTTTATTATTATTTTTAATGTGTATGAATGTACTGTCTGCATGTAGGTTTGTGCACCCATGTTGTGCAATGCCACGGAGGTCAGAAGGGGGTGTCAGATTCCCCTGGAACTGGAGTTAAAGATGGTTCTCAGCCGCCATGTGGGTGCTGGGGATTGAACCTGGGTCCTCTGCAAGAGCAGTCAGTGCTCTTAACCGCTAGGCCATCTCTCCAGCCCCGACAGTGCTCTTAACCAATGAGCCATCTCCACAGCAATGGAAATTTGTCTTTTTTTAAAGATCCCTCCCGGGGCTGGAGAGATGGCCTAGCAGTTAAGAGTGCCGACTGCTCTTACAGAGAACCCGGGTTCGATCCCCAGCACCCACCTGGCGGCCAAGAACCTTCTGAAACTCCAGTTCCAGGAGAACTCCAGTTCCAGGGGAATCTGACACCCTCTTCTGACCTCCGCGGCATTGCACAACACAGGTGCACAAACTTGCATGCAGACAGTACATTCATCACATACAGAAATAAATAAAAATTAATAAAAAAATAAAAAATAAATAAAAAACATAAAGATCCCTCCCTACACACCATGATGGTATTTGTTTTAATAACTCAATGTATAAATGTTTTAAATGAGGAGATTTAGTTACATCACTGGTTTTCCAAAGATGTTTTAGAAAGAGTAAGGACTGGCTTGGCTCTGGAGGGACTTCCCACTCTGGCCACATGTCAGAGCGGATCCACTCTCCTTCATATAAGCAAATGTGCTTTCCGCTGTCTAAAAAAGAAAACACAAGAATAACCTTGAAAGTCACTAGACTGTAATTCCTTCCAGCTTTATGTTTCCATAATTCTCTGGATATTTCCTGATAATTGTTGAATTCAATAAATAACAATTATGGGGCTGGAGATATAACTCAGTTCACAGAGTGTTTTTCCTAGTGTGCACAGTTCCAGAACTCCATTAACTGCCACCACATCTGTGATTCCAGCAGTCTGGAGATGGAGACAGGAGGATTTGAAGTTCACCCTTGCTGGAATAGCCAGTTCAAGGCCAGCCTGAGCCACTTGAGACCTTATTTCAAACAAAAATAAAAATAGGGGATGGGGAGATGTTTCTGTGGATAAAGCACTTGCCACACAAGTGTGAGGACCTGGGTTTGGATCTCCAGAACTCATACAAACCCAGCTATGGTAGTGCACCTCTGAAAGGCCAGGGCTCCTGCACCTAGCGGACAGACAGAGCAGGTGAAGGCTGGGTTGCTCATAGGCTTGCCAGACTCCTACATGCAGCAGCTAACAGCAAAGAGACTTTGCCTCCAACAAGGTGAAAATTGAGGACCAACACTCAAGAGTCATCAGCTTCTACACAAGAGCAGTAGCACTTATGTGCACAGGTCATACAACACATGTTGTACCGAGAGACAGAGAGAGAGAGAGAGAGAGAGAGAGAGAGAGAGAGAGAGAGAGAGAGAATAACCATTAAGATCATGTTCCTATTGAGAGAACTTTTTAACTCTCTTTAATACAGAGCTAAATGTCTATTATGAGTTGCTATATATACTGAACATCTGACATGAGGTAAGAGTTCTCATCAATGGGGGTAAAAGGGCATGAGAGCCATGTTCTCACAGCAAGAATGCAGAAAATGCCAAGAATCAGGATCATTTCCCTGCAAGTGGGCTGGATGTCCCAAGACATGCCTTTCATACTCCATAGTCCCTGCCTTCAAATTCTTCATTATTTTACCATTGAACTTGTGTTTTTGTCTGTTGGGCTGATGAGGCTCCAACACAGAGCAGAGAGGAAAATGAGAGATGCAGGAGGGAGCCTCGTGTCACAGGATGCCAACCCACTCAGTTGAGGCTGGGGTAAACAAATATCACAGAGCAGGGACCAGCCCACATAGGCCTCAAGGATTTACTGGCAAAGCCCTGGAGACTGGGGGCCAAA
Organism: Rhizomys pruinosus; assembly: GCA_009823505.1. Classification (NCBI taxonomy): domain Eukaryota; kingdom Metazoa; phylum Chordata; class Mammalia; order Rodentia; family Spalacidae; genus Rhizomys; species Rhizomys pruinosus. The sequence goes on along the minus strand of VZQC01007033.1, from coordinate 956,939 downwards.
GTCTAGGTAATAGCTGATTTAGTTTCTAGTGAGAGCTCTCTGCCTGGCTTACAGACCACTTCTTCTAACTCTAACCTCAAATAAAAGTGTGGGGAGGAGAGACTGGGTCCCCCTTTGAGATCTATAAGAAAAATAATCCTTTTGGATCAGGGCTCCACCCTTACTGTTTCTTTTAATATTGACTACTACCTTATTCCAAATATGACTACACTGGAGGGTGATAAATTTAATATGGGAATTTGGAGAGGAAATAATTCAGTTCACTAAAATATTAACATCTTTGTTTTATATTCCAATAACAAGCAATTGGAGAAGGAATACAAGGAGGCCTTCCCATTCACAATAGTCTCAAAAAAAAAAATAGAAAATCTAGGAACAAACCTGACCAAAGACACTAAAAATCTCTACAATGGAAATTTTAAATCCCTGAAGGAGATTGAAGAAGACACCAGATGATGGAAGGACCTCCCATGATCATGGATTGGAAGAATTAATATAGTAAAAATGACCATCCTTCCCAAATATGCAGATTCAATGCAATCCCAATTAAAATCCCCATGAGCTTATTCACAGACCTAGAAAAAAAATCCTAAAGTTCATATGGAAAAACAAAAGACCCAGGATAACCAATGCAACCCTGAGCAAAAAAAGCAATGCAGGGAGGTTACTAAACTAGATTTCAAACTATATTACAGGGCTATAGTCATTAAAAATATCCTGGTATTGGGACAAAAGCAGACCCGTAGATCAATGGAACAAAACTGAAGATCCAAACTGAAGCACATACTATTTCAGCAACCTCATATTTGACAAAAGGGCCAAGAAGACTCAATGAAGGAAAGACAGCATCTTCAGCAAATGGTATTGGCATAAGTGGATCGCCACTTGTAGGAGAAGAAAACTAAACCCCTACCTCTCGACTTGTACAAAAATCAACTCCAGATGGATAAAAAAAACCTCAATGTGAAACCCAAAACTCTGAAAATGATAGAAGAAAACATTGATAGTAACCTACAAGACATAGGCATAGGAAAAGAGTTTCTAAATCAGACAGCAGCTTTGCAAGAAATAGGGTCAACAATTGACAAGCGGGACCTTATTAAACTCAAAAGCTTCTGTACATCAAGAGAAACAATCAAAGGAAGTGAAGAGAAAACCCACAGAGTGGGAGGAAACCTTCACCAGTGATACATCTGATAGTGCATTAACATCCAGAATATATAAATTACTCAAAAAACAAAGGAGCGAGAAAACAAATGACCCACTCAAAAGATGAAGTAAAGAGATGAACAGAAACTTCACAAATGAAGAAGTAAAGATGGCTGAGAAATGTCTTAAAAAGTGTTCAACATTACTTATAATTAAGGAAATTCAAATTAAAACCAATTTTCAGACTTCAACTTACTCTGGTAAGACTAGCTATGATCAAGAAAACAAAGGATACCAAAGGCTAGATAGGTTATGGGGAAAGGGAAACACTCATCCACTGCTGGTGGGAATGTAAACTTGTACAACTACTATGGAAAGCAGTGTGGAGAACTCTTAAAATACTCAAAATGAGCCTACCACCTGACCCAGTCATACCACTCCTGGGTATATACCCACAGGACTCATCTTATTGCAGAGATACCTGCACATGTATGTTTATTACAGCTCTCTTCACAATAGGGAAGAGCTGGAAGCAACCCAACTGTTCCTCAGTTGGCAAGTAAAGAAAATGTTGTACATCTACACAATGAAATTCTATGCTGTAGTAAAGAAAGAAGACATCATGAACTTTGCACGTAAATGGATGGAACTAGAAGCCATTATGCTAAATGAAGTAACACTGTCCCAGTAAAACAAATGACATATGGTATCCCTCATTTGTGGATCCTAGCACAAATCTCTATTTGTAATGCAAACTGAATAATTATTTTTTCTTTCTTTCTTTTTTAGTAAATATAATACCTGATGTTACTCATCAACTTGCTAGATAATGTAGGAATGTAAAGTAATATTTTTTCTTTACATGCATACAACTTGACTGTTAAAATGTGAATCCCTAAACATGTTTTGGAATTAATCTATAGTTTATTTTCAGACTTTGTAATTTTGGTATATATGTGGAGTGTATATATTCATATTTTTGAGCTATATAATTTTTTTGAGACAGGGTCTCCCTGTAGCTCCAGCTGTCCTAGAACTCACTATGTAGACCAGGTTAGCCTTGAACTCACAGAGATCTGCCAACCTCTGCCTCCTAAATTCTGGGATTAAAGGCATGCACCACCACACCCAGTGGATGGAGCAATATAAAATTAAAAGGAACAACAATAATAACAAAAAAGACTTGTTCAAAGAACAGACCAAAACAGTAAACTTATGCCTAAAACAATAAACTTCTGCATTGAAAGCTTTTAAAAAGACTGAGAAAAAGATGCAAGACATGTATGGCAGAATACATGAGCTCTGGCAGGGTGGGGGCAAGGAAGGGGGAATAGACCTAAATTTGATTAAGAAATGTTGTGTGAAATGCACAAAACTTCAGTAAAAAAAATAGAACTAATGTTGTTGTTGTTTCCAAAATGCATTATGTCCAACTGCTTTGTACAGAAGCTCAGGGGGCCCTACACAAGAAATACTTACAACTGGGTAATTGGCACTAGCATCCACAGATGAGGGATACCATTCGTCGTTTGTTTTTCTGGGACTGTGTTACTTCACTCAGCATGATGTCCTCTAGCTCCAGCCATTTTCCTGCAAAGCTCTGATGTTCGTCTTTCTTTACTGCTGCATAGAACTCCATTGTGTAGATGTACCACATTTTCTCTATCCATTCGTCAGTTGAGGGCATTTAGGTTGGTTCCAGCTCTTGCTATTGTGAAGAGAGCTGAAATAAACATGGCCGTGCATGTATCTCTGTGGTGGCGTAAGTCTTGAGGGTACATGCCCAGGAGGTGGTATGGCTGGGTCGGGTGGCAAGTTCATTCCAGTCTTCCAAGGGTTCTCCACACTGCTTTCATAGTGGCGTACGAGTTTACATTCCCACCAGCAGTGGATGAGTGTACCCTTTCCCCACAACCTCTCCAGCACTTGGTTATCATTTGTTTTTTCTGATCCTAGCCCAGTCTTACTGGAGTAAGATGAATATAAATGTGGTTTTATTTGCATTTCCTTACTGATTAGTGATGTTGAGCTTTCTTGAGGTGTTTCTCAGACATCTCTAATTCCTCGCTTGTGAGTCTCTGTTCAGTTCTTTGCTCCATCTATTGGGCGGTCGTTTTTTTTTTTCTTTTTTCTTTGTTTTTGAGTAGTTTATATATTCTGGAAATCATGCTTTGTCAGATGATCTGCGGTGAAGGTTTCCTCCCATCTGTGGGATTTCTCTTCACTTCCTTGATTGTTTCTTTTGATGTACAGAAGCTTTTGAGTTTGATGAGGTCCCATTTGTCAATTGTCGACCTTAATTCTTGTGCAGCTGCTGTCTGATTTAGGAAGTCTTTTCTACTGCCTATGTCTTGTGTCTGCTGCCAACTTTTTCTTCTATTCACCTTCAGGAGTTGGTGGTTTTCACGTTGAGGTCTTTAATCCATCTGGAGTTGACTTTTGTACCAGGGCGAGAGGTAAGGGGTTTAATTTCATTTCTTCTACAAGTGGTGATCCCGTTTTGCCAACACCACTTGCTGAAGATGCGTCTTTTCTCCATGTGGTTTTCTTCGCCCCTTGTCAAATATGAGAGGTGTGAATTATATGTGCTCAGATTTGGATCTTCGGTTTTGTTCCATTGGTCAACAGGTTGTTTTTGTGCCAGTACCAGGCTGTTTTTATGGACTATAGCCCTGTAGTATAGTTTAAAATCTGGTATAGAGATCCCTCCTGTGTAGCTCTTTTCACTCAGGATTGATTTGGCTATTCGGGGTCTTTTGTTTCTCCAAATGAATTTAAGAACTTTTGTTTCCAAGCCTGTGAAGAAACTCTTGGGGATTTTGATTGGGATTGCATTAAATCTATACAGGAGTTTTGGTAAAATGGACATTTTTACAATGTTAATTTTCCCAATCCATGAGCATGGGAGGTTTTTCCATCTTCTGAGGTCTTCTTCAATTTCTTTCTTTAAGGGTTTAAAATTTTTGTTGTAGAGGTCTTTGGTGTCTTTGGTTAGGTTTGTTCCTAGGTATCTGCATCAAAATACTGCATCAAAGAACTGACTGAAACAGTGAACTTCTGCTCAAAACAGTCAACGTCCCCATGGAAAATATTGAGAAAGACTAAGAGATGGAAAGCATGTTTGGCAGAATGCACGAGCTCTGACGGGGTGGGGGAATGAGCGGGAACACGGGTCTAGATTTGTTAAAAATAAATAAATAAATAAATACAATTAAAAAAAAATTAAAATTAAAAAAACACTAAAAAAAAAAAAAAAATAGAACTAATAGGTGTGGGGACACATGACTTTAACACAATTCTTAGAAAACAGAGGCAGGTAGATCTCTGACTTTGAGGCTAGCTTGGTATGTATAGCAAGTTCTAGGCCAGCCAGAGCTATGTAGTAAGACTCTGATTAAAAAAAAAAAAAAAAGACAGAAGGAGAGAGAGAAAGAGATTGTTAAATCACTATAAGTACATAATGGAAGTTTATGTATCTGCTCAATCTTATATGTTTCATAAATATTCTCTGACATTTCAAAGGAATTCCATGTAGGATAACTGGAAAACCCCACACACAGTGTGTATGTGAACAATTTATTGAAAAATCACATAAAGAGAAGGATCCATGGTTAGGAATAAAGAAAGACTAAAAGGAATTCATATAAACATGAACAGGGGCTGGAGAGATGGCTCAGCAGTTAACAGCACTGACTCTTCTTGCAGAGGAGTTCGATTCCCAGCACCCACGTGGTGGCTAAGAACCATCTTTAGCTCCAGTTTCAAGTGAATCTGACACCCTCTTCTGACCTCTGCAGCATTGCACCACACGGTGCACCAACCTACATGCAGACAGTACACTCATACACATAAAAAATAATAAATAAAAAAATAAAAAAACATGAACAAAGGTAGCCTGTAGGTAGTTATTTAACATTTTCTTTTTGCTCTTCAATATTTTTCAGTGTTCCTCCACGAATACATACCACTTCCTAATTGAAAAACAGCTTTAATCATCCTCTTGAATTTATTGTCATTTATTTTAAGGATAACATAAATATAAAACCAAAGCTTTCTACATTATTAAATTATTGAGTTGGTAATTTTCTAATGCTTATAAATTTAAACTGCACCAAATTATTAAGATTATACTTGAAAAGTCTTTATTAAAGGGGTTTTCTGAACATTAGTTCTTCAAAATAATTTGAACATGTTAATATCCATTGGTGACAATAAAAATACTACTTACAAATGAATGAGAAAACCATTTTCAAGCTTGTTTTAGCAAAATATTCTTTTCGCAAATCAAATCTTGCATAGTACAATATAGACAAAAGGAAAGATCTCTGATAGAACCTAAACTGTTAGTTCTCTTCCCATTCCCATGCTTCTGGAACTCCCTTTACAAAACCTCTGTTAAGGGCTGGAGAGGTGGTTCAGTGGTTATAACAGAGCAGTGGCTGCACTTGCAGAGAACCTGGGTTCAATTCCCACATGACGACAATCGTCTGTAACTCCAGTTCCTGGGGAATCCAACACCCTCTTCTGACCTCCACAGGGCATTGAATGACATGGTGAGCTTACACACATGCAGGCAGTACGCTCATTCATACACATAAAATCAAAATAATAAAATAAATTTTTAAAACTTCTGTTAAATACAAGGGTTAGTGAGCAATAGTTCAAGGGGTTTGACCAGGGCACGGGGCCAACTCACAGAATGGTATCCTGTCAGAAGTCCCAGCTCTAAATAACTATTTGATCACGTTTCAGAAACATTCAAGATGATGTTGTTTCAATGTTTGATCTCTACTGGCTTCTCTCACTTCAGTGATATCTAAATCTGTTTGCTCTGGATTAACCACCTTTAAACTATCAAATATGAATCAGCAATATTACAGTGACAGTTAATAAAAATCATCCACTTTAAATTAGAAATCTCTATAAGAAAAGCCTTCACGGTTAAATGCATTAGTTCATAATAAGTGCAGGCTTGGGGTTGGAGATCGGATTATGAGTTCCATGGCCTGTGTGTACGGAGGTCACAGAAAGCGCTGTGGGGTCCATTCTCTCTGTTCACCTTTACCTTGTTTCTGGGGGCTGAACTCAGATTGCCTGGCTTACCCAGTAAGTATCTTTACCTGATGAGCCATCTCTCTGGCCCCCTAATACCTCTTTTTATTATTTAATTTTCAGCTCATGTTTAAGAAAGCAATTATGTCACCCCAGTGATGGTGAAATTTGTGTGCCAATTTGGCTGGGTTATAGAGCTCTGATGTGCCATCAAACATTATTATGGATGATTCTCTAAGCTGCTTTTGCATGAGATTTGCATAGAAGTCTGTAGACTTTGAACAAAACATTCTGCCCTTTATGATACAAGTAGATGTCATCCAATCAGTGGACATGTATAGAAGAAAAGGATGAGCCTCTCTAAGCTAGAAGGAAATGTCCACAGACGTGCTCTTCTGCAGCAATGGTTTTTCCTATTTCTTCATCAAACTATCTTTGTACTTAAGGAATGGCTTGCCCATCTTGCTAGCCCATTTCCTCATCAGATCTTTGACTCCTGAAGCCTATATAATCACCCAAGTCAAGTCCTTAAAATTTACTATGTGTCTGTCTTCTATCATCTGTAATCTCTCTCTTTCTCTCTCTCTCTCTCTCTCTCTCTCTCTCTCTCTCTCTCTCTCTCTCTCTCTCTCTCTCTCTCTCCCTCCCTCCCTCCCTCCCTCCCTCTTTGAAACAGGGAACTTGCTATGTACATTAGGTAGACTGTGATCTCATAGAGATACCCTGCTTCTGGCACCTCAGTGCTGGGACTAAAGCCATGCCCCACTAACCCCAGCTCCTATCTGTCTTTTATCATCTGACATATATCTATCATCCTTCTATCTATGTACCTTCTATTTATCTGTCTAGATATCTATCATCTATCTGCCTATAACCTGTCTATCCATCTACTCATCTGATTGCCTTATTAATTTACTCCTCTTGGAAGATCTCAACTAATGCTTTCATATTTATCATAAACTAAAACATGCAATGTTTTATATTATCAGAAAATTTTCCACACGTCTCTTATTTCACCAAAAGGGGCAGAGAGGATTTTCCTTTTGAATTATCTTTTCAAAACTTTGAAAGACAGAGATAGTACATCCCTCAATGCAAAGGGCAGACCTGCTTATTGTTATGATAAAAGACTGCATTCTATACCCAAAGTTCAGGTTCATCTTCTGAAATGCAATCTACTGTGTATGCAAATCAGTGTTTTGAGTTACTCCCTTGGGACAGAGAGTGGGAGAACTGAAATTGCTGATATTATGTCTCTAGCTACTGCTGGACTCATGGGTCCCTCTTTGCTTTGACCTAGAGTACTCATCTTTTAGGTCAGCATCCATGAAACTACATAATCCAACCAAAATGGCAATCAAAATATCAGATCATTCCCATTTATCACTTTACAGATGGGGGATGGGAGCTCTAAATATGATCAAGATGTATCATATGAAATGCACATTCAATAAAAAAAATGTTTTAAAAAGAAAAGAAAAGGGGCTGGAGAGATGGCCTAGCAGTTAAGAGTGCCGACTGCTCTTGCAGAGGATCCGGGTTCGATCCCCAGCACCCACATGGAGGCTGAAAACCGTCTTTAACTCCAGTTCCAGGGGAATCCGACGCCCTCTTCTGACCTCCGTGGCATTGAACGACATGGGTGCTCAGACCTACATGCAGACAGTACATTCATACACATAATAAAATAAATAAATTAATTTAAAAAAAAAGAAAAGAAAAAATAAATATTTCAGAGCTTTTATCATCACTAACTTTTCATAAGCATCGTATAGTTGTTTGAAAACCTGATTTTCAAAGGTGAACTTTTTTCTGTTTAGTGTGAGTTGAAGTAAATGAATCATTTCTAGCAAATAGATTGTGTCAAAATGAATAGGGGTAATGTCTGAGGTTTTTCTAAATGTCCTAAGGTCTTCCTTCTTCTGTCTCTCTCATAACCACTTTATCTCAGAGAAACTATCTGCTATGGGCAAGGCATATAGGAAAGGACTCCCTGGCCTCACCCTAGCCTCTACATGGCTGTAACCTTGATAGGCCTTGACTGCAATGTAAGAGACCCTATGCCAGGGCCACAAGAAAACCACAGGCAGAAACTTAAACCTCCAAATCTGAGATGATAAGCTTGCATTGTTTCCTAAGCCACTAAGATTTGAGAGTAATTGTACACAGCAAGAAATAACTAGTGCCGATTAGTCGCACAGCCTCATGCTGTTGTTCTGCTAGAACATGCAAAAGAAATCACCTGCACCCTGTGATCACCCACACAACCCAAATAAAGCATGCTCCTGAATACAGGCGTGGAATTAGGATGTCTGATTTGTGGCTTTGCCACTGGAACCAGCCCAGAGAAAAACAAGGGACAGAGAAGCCTGACCCTGTGATGATAAATTAAGAAAAGAAGCCCCTTCACCCTGGACTTTGGCAAGTCTAAGTACATAAATTCGTTAAAATTGTAGGTTTAGTTATAGAATCATAAATGCCTTTTCTGTCCTTTAGTCTGCTGTGATCATGGCTGAGTCATGAAAGCTGCGTGAAATTAAGGTAACTTACCATTAATCAGCAAAAACGGTGATAGTTATCTAGGCAACTAAATGAAAAAACAAAGTAATAGCATTTGATAAGTATTAAACATCATGGAAAAAGATTGGTCTGTGACTGTAAAACTTCTGACACACATAAACCTTTTGGGACCAACCCTGGCACATGGTAGGTAATCATTAAACCTTCGTCCCTGTTCCCTGCACAGGAGATTTACACCTGCTTGGGTGTGCATGGTCTCAGCTATCATTTCCCGTCAACAGAGGCAACAAAAGCCTTGTAACTATGCTGTACCAAGAAGAGTATAATTTGTCCTTTGTGATTACTAAGCAATAAACATTTAAATGAATCATGAAAATGAATATTTAAAAGTTTCTTTCAAGAAAGAGGAAACATCTTCACTTAGGTACGGTCACGAAAAATGAAAGTACAGACACTTCCTCTCTTAAGCAACCTATCAACACATCTTGGGTCTCACATCAAGGGCCCCAAACACTGGGGCCCTTTCCCCAAAGTGTGTACAAAAGGACTCATTGAGATATAAGGAAATATAGGCAGACTCCTCCATATATTGATTTTTATTTGATTCATTACACTGATGTTTCTGTATGTCTTTTTTTTTTTTTTTGTAATCCTTTTATTACTCTTTTTTAACAAACAGCCCCAGGGATAGGGGACCAGGGGAAGAGGGGAGGGGAAGTGAGACTCCAAACCACAACCCCTTTCCCCCTTATATATTTGTAATCTATATACAAGCCCTGGGGGTTAGGGTTCAAGGGGAACTCCCTCAGCCAGCGGGGCGGGGGCAATCCAGGTTCCCAAGAGGACCCAGGCTCCTCAGCCCTTTGGGAAGGCCCTTCTCGAGAAGGAGGCCCTGTCTGCTCCCAAGGCTTCGGCATCCAGCGCAGGGCATCTGGTGGGGAGGCCTGTAGGGGTCGATGCTCTGGGTGTGGAATACTCCACTGTAAGTGGAAGGTGGGGCCTTGAGATGGGAATTGAGACCATTGAAGGACCTTCCAGCTGGGGGAGTACGAGATGACCCAGGACCCCCACGGTCGCTGCTCAGCTTTCGGTAATCCTGGAGCAGCTTTAATTGTACTGGGTGCAGCTCTGCTGGGCCCAAGCTGGGTGGGAAGGGCCTGGCAGGTGATGGCAACGCCTGAGTAGCAGGAGGGGGGGGGGCGCACAGCCAGGCTGGGGGGCTGCACAGCAGGACCCACAGGTAAGGGGGGGGTGGAGCAGGGGTGGTGCGGGTGCCAGGGAGCGGAAGTTCACCTCTGGAAGCTGTGAGTCTACCACAGGTACCCAGGGTGCAGCCTCTGCCCTCTGGTCCCACAGGCACCAAAAGATTACAGCAAACAGAACGAGGCGTGGAGCCAGGCCCCCTGAGACCATCCCATCGACCTGGCCCCGCCGGTTGAATTTGGCACTAGCAACAAGGACACAGACCTGTGCCTAGTGGTAGGAGACAGTTTGAAAGGAGAGAAGGAGCTAACAGCATTGGTCACAGAGGCCATTCCCCTACCCCGGGACTGGGACCTACTCCCTAGCTCTTCTGCCTCAACTGAGCCACAGTCTAAGAGCCTAGGTTCTGGACACTGTAGCCTAGAGCCTGGATTCTGGACACTGTGGCCTAGAGCCTGGGTTCTGGACACTGTGGCCTAGAGCCTGGGTCTGGACACTGTGGCCTAGAGCCTGGGTTCTGGACACTGTGGCCTAGAGCCTGGGTTCTGGACACTGTGGCCTAGAGCCTGGGTTCTGGACACTGTGGCCTAGAGCCTAGCCCCTCTGGCCAGCGCCTGTACCCTGAGGTCTTCTCTGGTAGCCCTGGGCCTCCCAATTCCCAGTAGGTCTCTGGGGGTGCCATCGACCCTCAGTTACATCCCAACAGTGGAGGCTTCCGCCCTAGGATACCCTCACTGCACCCCTACAGTGTACACAGCCCCTCCCTCGGCACTGCTCTCTGGGGTAGCTTTCAAGAGCCGGTTTTTTGATTTCTCAGCACTGCAAGCCACAGAGCTGGGGAAGTTGCCTGCTGGGGAGTTCTCTACCCTCCACCATCTTCCCTCTACTCTGGCTTTCTGCCCCAGCCCTTTGCCCGACCCACCCTCACTTCAGGTATGCTAGGATCTGCCATCCCCTTCAGATTGTTACTCTACTCCTCTGCAGCCTGGTGGCCAAAGTGATTTCCTTCCTTCGGGGGCCCCTGCCCAACAGATGCTTTTATCTGTATGTCGTTTTATAGCATTCAAAATATAACAGATGAGGTCAGGCATGATGGCACCCACCTTTAATCCCACCGCTGGGGAGGCAAAGGCAGGTGGATCTCTGTGTGACTGAAGCCAGCCTGGTCTACATAGTGAAATCCAGGCCAACTGGAGCTACAGGGAGACCCTGTCTCTAATAAAAATAGCAGTGATCGTCATCATCATCATCATCAATCATCGCAGACTTTCCAAATGAATAAAAATGCCTTTGGAGGTTGACAATCAAGAACTTTTTTATGTGTTTTTCTCCTGCAAAGCTTTAGAGACCTCTGCCAGAGATCATGATTGAAATTAAAATTGTTACTGACACAGTGTTTACAGGAACTGAGACCAATTGTTTTCCCAATTTATAAGCCTGTGTTTCAAAAAAATGCATGATGAAGTGACTGGCTGTGGGACGACTGCAGATTTTCAGGTAAGGTGGCCCTCCCTCCTCTCACGTAAGGTACATGTGTGCAAGGGGAAAGGGGCATCAACACAAACCAACTTAAAGCTGTTCGTGAGTCAGGACATACAAGTTTGCTTGCACTGTGACCTAGGACAGATCTTCTCTTTGTTGCTCATTGAAAAGTCTTTGGGTTCTTTTCCAAGCCTAGATCAGACAAAGGGCTGCTTATAGTACCACGGGCCTTTAAAAAAAAAATTCTTATATGTGCCAGGTAAAAGGCATAGATCTGTAATGCTATGAGAGTACTCAGGAGGCTAAGGTAAGAAGATTGAAAATACAGGGCCAGTCTGGGCTACAGGAGGAAATACCTCAAAAATATATATATATAATTTAAGGAAGATAAAATATGTCTGTGTGTTTCTGAGAAGCTTTCGTATGATGCCTACCATGAAAAATGGTGTCATTCATTCTTTCGTACAAATGTCTATTGAACAGAGGTGAAGTATTGAGAGTTAGAGAACATTGCCAAAATGGTGAATGTCTCCAAGGGGAACAACTTGGGATTCATACTAGTTTGTTGCTGTTCTACAGAGTATTGGATGTCTCATACATACTGTTGGATGTTGGGCTTATTAACCTGAAGTTCTGTACACATAAGGACAATGATATTTTACAGGAGTCTCTCCAATATGTCTCATGACCATTTTTAAATGTGAAATTACCTTTTCTATCCATATTTAAATTATCCCAACAGCATATTAGAACTACTCTGGCAATCCCATGTGTGTGTGTGTGTGTGTGTGTGTGTGTGCATGTGTGTACATATACACATTTAGATGTACCATGGCACATGTATGGAGGTCATAAGACAAATTTCAGTAGCCATGTGTTTTGTCTGGATGTGTGCACATGTGTGTGGATGTGTGTATACATACGTGGAGGTCAGGGGTTGATATCAGGTGTCTACCGCAATCACACTTTACCTATTTTTTAAGATTTCTTTTTATTTTTAATTATGTGCATGTGTATACATACACATGCACACAGAGGCCAGGAGAGGTAGTTACATCCCCTGAAGCAGAGTTACAGCTGCTTGTGAGCTGCCAATCTGGGTGCTGGGAAATGAATTTAGGTCTTCTACAAGAGTCGTACACATTCTTAACTGTTAAGCTCATCTAACTGAATTTTGAAACACAGTCTCTCATTTAACCAAAAGCTCATCAATTCTGCAGACTGGTTGCCCAGCCAGCTCCAGGGATCCACCTATCTCTACCCCACAGGACTGACATTACACAGGACACAGCTACCTTGGTTTTTACATGGGTGCTGGTGATCCAAACTTAATTCTTCATTCTTGCATGGACGGTAAATCCCTACTGACCCATCTCTCCAGCCCCTACTCTGACACACTTTAATGCAATAAACAGACATACAGAATTTATATCCTTATTAGCATACTTAGCCTAAAAGAGCTCCTTATTCTTTATTGGTACAGTAAATGGCAAGCAAGAAACACAGTCATATGATTATTCTATACTTCAGCCACAAGATAGCATTCTAGGTACCATTTGTGAACAGCAAACCAAGGAGTTTAAGGAATGATTAACTATTCTTGGTATCTCTTATAATTACTAACATCCAAGAAGAAATTATGCAAAGTATTACAGAACACCAATTATTTTTAGTGGGATGTTAAGCTCTCTGAAGTTTTACAATGAGTCATGTTTCCGTCGTGGTTTGACTCTATTGCATCATCTCACTGTCTTTGAAATTTTAATTTATATTTCAGGAATTCCCTCTATGGAAAATAGAACAAGGGCGATGGAGCCTGCACCCTGCAACTAAAGATGAGATGGACAGGGATGTGTCAAAGACTACACTGGGTCACAGCAGATCTGAGCGACGGGTTTGTTCCTGTTGACAGAAAATAAGTTAACAGAGAAAGAAGGTTAAAGATATATTTAAAGGAAAACTAAGCTGATTATTAAAGATAATATTTCACAGATTCATGACCGAGTATTGAAAATGTATCTGACATTGAATTCTACCAGTAGCAATAAGGTCTCCTCATCATGAATAAAATCTGATCTTCTTTAATGGTTTCCAAAGATAAAGTCATTACCAAATCAAAGGAAGGCTTCCAAAAGTATTTTCATGTATGTGACTCATATATGCCTTCACTAATCATAGAGTTGTAAGTCACCAAGTAAAATGCCTCAATTTGCTTTTCTTTTCTTTAAATCGGGATGTAAAGTGAATGAATACGTAGTTTCCTGGGAACTTTGACTGTAATTGTTCTATCTTCCACTACCACGTGTATGCATTTTACCCACCCAGACATGTCTGCTATAACCATGCGTACTCCCCTTCATGTGGTCCAGGTCAGTTCCACCACTATCGAGAACAAACCTTGACTCAAAGCATCCTTCCTGTGCTTCACATTTCAGCTCATGGTTCTCGTCAGAGAAGCATTGGTCTCTATTTCTCTCCTATATGAATTCTAGTATCACTTGACTTATTCTTGGGTCTTCCAGTCTGCTTTCTCTTTGATTGTGACAGGTCTCCTAGGGATCAACCCCAACATACAATCATGTTCTCATGACATGAGTTCCACTCATGTACGTGTGGTCCATTCACTTGCTATAATTGGCATAATGACATTCTGTGCCTAGACAGCAAGAACAGTATATACTTAATGTCTCACATTCCTACAGCCAGAAGTCAGAGCAGGATGACTGGAGTTCGCTGTTTCTGTGGCAGGAAAAGAAGACTGTCCTCTAGGCTCTTCCCTATGCTCTGATGTTTGGGTGTCTGTCCTCATCATTCCTCCAGCTCTAACTTCCTGCTTGCTGAGTTTTTCTCCCTAAGCGCACATCTGTATCTTAATCTTCCCATTTACACAAATACCAGTTATATTGAGAGTTTACCTAAGGACCCCATTTGGCATTAATCATCTCATTAAACACCTTGTCTCCAAATAAGGTCATATACTGAGGTGCTGAGGATGAAGACTTCAACATATGCACTGGATACAATTCAACCCCATTGCCTACAAAAGTCTCTGTTCCAGAAGAAACCCCTGAATCCTGCAAATGAATGATTTTAGAATGCAAAGCTTTTCATGACCGAGATCTAACATTTTAGGTGAATCAAGACAGAATCACGTGTTTCCAAAGCTCAAGTTGTTTAAAGATCCCAATTTATCTTCATGGCTTCATGGTTTTCTTCATTGTACTTCCCTCGGCCAGTAAGTTTTCTGTAGCTGTGATAAAACACTGTGACCAGGGCACCTTACAGAATGGAGCGTTTATTTGGCTCCAAAGGAGTAAGGGTCCATCATGTGTGTGTGTGTGGGGGGGGGGGACATGGCAGTGGAATCACGGCTGTAGATGCAGCCTGAACAGAAAGCTAAGCTTCACACCTTCAGTCACCCACAAGAAGCAGAGAGACATAGTGGAAATGGGACCAGGCTGTAAACTCAGCCACATCCATCCATCCCCTCAGCCCCACCCATCCATCCCCTTACCCCCACCCTCGCCCAGCAGTGACAAGCTTCCTCCAGCTAGACCACACCTCCTTAATCTCCACCACCTGGAGTCCAAGCATTCAAATACTTGGAGTTTGTGGGAAAATGTCTTTGAAACCACCACACACACCAAACTGACAAAAGCAGAAACCATGGCCTTTACAATTGTTCTGATATATTTGAATTAATAAAATGTGAAGATTGTTTTGTTTCTTTGCTTTGCTGTCTACATCAAACAGCCTATTTGAACTGGCCAGTCTAATGCCTGAAACACTGGGTTGGAAGTAAGAAAGATCCCCTCTTAATTCTCCAAGCCATGATGTTAGCTAGAATAAAATAAAGTCCTCTTTTTCTTTTAATTTGTTTCCTTTATCTAAGAGTTAATGAGTTCACCTGGGCTTAAGGAGATTTGTAATGGATTTTTAAATCCTTAATATTATTACTTTTACTAGAACTCTGTTATTAATACCAAGCTAAATATGTCACTAGTTATGCAAAATGAGGTGCTAAATATCATTTAGCTTTTAAGAAGTACATTATATTCAGAATCTATTATGGAACTAATCTCAGGTTATAGCCAGTTCTGAAAAGACTTGGGAAATAAGATTTTAAAATCCTGGTGTACAGGACATTAGAGCAAATAAATTTGTAAAACATGCTAGCATCTCAGCCAACAAAATGCTTCCTTAGGGAATAGTGACTATTTGTACTAAAATCATAATTTCAAAATATAAAAGGGTAAAAAGACTCTGTCACTTGAAATCAAAACTACTAATAGCCATCAGTGCTATTATAAAATTCCACAGAATCTGCACTTAATATAACCTGCCAAGCTGAAATGGATATTGGACCCTGAAAAGGAAGGCTCACCTGTTGTCCATTGGCTAACATTCCTAACAAGAGGGGTGGGACCAAACCCTCAGCCTGTCCTCACAGAGCCAGGAGAAATAAGGCAGACAGTCCGCCTCCCCAGTGCTGGGATTAAAGGTGTGGACCACCACACCCAGCTTTAAACCTTTACTTTTTACATGTAGTGATTCATGTATTATACCTTTAGGGAGACTTTTTTTTTCTTTGTACTCAACGAAACCAAGAGAAAAAGACTATTCATTATTCTTAAGGAAACTGTGAAGAATTTTGACCTAAAAGCAAGAGAGAGAACTGCGTGTGTGTGTGTGTGTGTGTGTGTGTGTGTGTGTGTGCGTGTGTCGGGGGGGTTCCATCCTATAAGGACAAAGTTCAAATGTATACATTTTATTACATTAAAAAATATGAACTGAAGCCAGGTGTGGTAGCATACGCCTTTAATCCCAGCACCTGGGAAGTAGAGGTAGGAGGTTCTTTGTGAGATAGTGGCCAACTTGGTCTACATAGTGGGTTCCAGGCCAGCTGGAGGTGCAGCTGTCTCAAAAAACAAAACCAAAATACAGAATTGATTATTTTTAATAAGTTCAACTTATTTCTACTATAAATTTAAAACAAAATTTGGTGATAAATTGCACGGAGGAAACTCTGCCCTAGCTATTTGAACTCCCAGGTATTTTTAGAATCCTTTTAAAGAATAGGAATAAAACTGGATGTGGTCTTACTGCATGGGTGTGTTGGCACAAACCTGTAATCTTAGTATTCAGGGCGCTAGGATAAGAGGATGGAGAGTTCAAAGCCAGCCTAGGCTGTGTATCTATCTGAATGTATCTGAAAAGCTATCTATATTTACACAGATTCATGTTTCAGGTACTTTGACAATAGTCAAAACTGTGTTGAAACTCAATCAGTACATTCAGTACATCATTAACTGGGTTTCTTAACCTCTGGGCTTCAGGAAAATAATAATATAGTGCATCCTTTTATCCATGGTATTACTTTCTGCATTTTCCATTATCAATAGTAATTCACAGTCCAAAGCAATTAAACAAAAATTTCTCAAAGTAAACTATTTATTTATTTATTTATTTATTTATTTATTTATTTATTTATTGGTCTTTTTGAGGCAGGGTCTTTTTGAAACAGGGTCTCCCTGTAGCGGCAGCTGTCCTAGAACTCACTCTGTAGATCAGGCTGGCCTTGAACTCACAAAGATCCGCCTGCCTCTGCCTCCCAAGTGCTAGGATTAAAGGCATGTGCCACCATGCCCGGCCAACAATTTATAAATTTTTTTCACATAAATTTATTTTTATTTTTTTAACAAATCTAGACCCATGTTCTCGCCCATTCCCCCTCCCAACAATTTATAAATTTTAATTGCACCTTATATCTTGATGGATGTCACAATATCCACTCCATCCAGTCTAGGACACAAATCACCACTTTGTACACCATATCCACTTGGCATATGCTTCTCTCCCAGTAGTCATTTAGTGGCTCTATTGGAGTGTTTGTTTTCAAGTAAGCTCATCTATATAAATATAGCAACCTATTGCTACGCCACAGTACTTAATCATCTACTTCATTTCACTGTATCATCAGGCACTGAATCCTCTTATATAATCACAAGAGAGGATTTTTGAAAGAGGTCACCTTCAAATTACATTTATTACAGCATATTATCACTCTTCTTTTTTAATTATCAAATGCTTTACTCAATATTTATTGTACCCAATTTAAGGATTCTTGCAAACTAAACTTTTATTTGGCTAGCTACAGCCATTGTTTCAAATATCCACTGAGGGTTTTAGTGTATATCCTTCATAGCTAGGATGGAACTGCAGTAAGTACTGCAGTATAGAGATCACACTAAATTCCTAATAGGATTCCATGGGATCATGGGATCCAATACAATGAGAATAACTATCGCTTCAGTGGAAGCATTGCAGATGAGTGTGAAGTGCTTAGCTCGTTGGCTGTGTTTCCTAGTGGCTGAAAGGGAGAAATCACACAATGCCATTGAGGGGCAACAATGAGAAACTTTTGTTTTATTCCCAGTTTAATAAGGGTGACCCTCTTTTAGGCTTCAATGACTAAGTTCATCAGTATCAAACTGGAGAACAGTACTGACATGGCAAGTGTTGAAACTGATAACAAAGCATGTTTCCTTGTACGACTGAAGTAACTGTAGTTTTAGACTTTATCATTTGCAGAGATAGAAAGTAATAAAGTCATGTTCTCAAAATTCAAACCAAAATTCTATACCCAGTAAAATGATCAGTGTATTAACTTCAGGATGTGGATGTGTTTACTTTTCGGATCATTTGAATCTGTACTATCTCCCAAAGGTTAAAGGCTTGTTCCTAAGTTTCATGTCATTGCGAGGAGACAGAACTGTTAGGAGAGGGGACTTAGCTGAAGGAAACATGCTCACCTCGAATGTGCTCAGTGATAAATTTTACACATGACAGCTGGGAAGCAACAACAATAATACATGGCTTTACTGAAGCCCCAAAAGCTGCAGAACCAAGAGACCAAGATTAAGCCAAAATCAGAGCTTCCTTCCTCCTCCTAAGTTAATTATCTCTGGTGGAAACGTGGCTGTCACGCTGCTCAGACACCTGTCGGAGGAAGCAAGGCAGAGGCTGGAGAAAGAAGTGGAAGAGAACCTCTCGGATCTCCTCCAACAATCAGCATCTCCAGCTTTGTGCAGGGACCTCCATCACCATGTTATAAAAAGTCTGCTCTCTCCACACACTGCTCCATGTCAGCTCTGAGTGGGACTGGCCGTTATCACCTCCTCCCGTCCCACCTGTGCGTCCCTCTGTCCGTCCTCTCATCACTCAGAATCTCCCTCTCACTTCCCCCCTCCCCCCACTGTTCTCTCACTGTTGTTTTTCTCAATAAATTTTTGGAGTCTGCTTTTTTGAGAGGCCAGGCTGACATGGACAGATAGGATCCACCAGCTTCCAGGAATGGACGAAGACTAAGGACAGCCCCCAAAACTAGAAGTGAAAATCACATGCAGAGACAAGGTAAAGAGCAGTCTCCTGATGAGAAGGGAACATTCTAGAAAGAGGTTCTGCAGAAGGCTCAGAAGCAACATGTACAGAACGGAAGCAGCAGGGGCCTTGTCCTGGGCAGAAGTGTTTGGCAAGGTTAGCGGTACTAGAGTCTTTCACATGATTGATTGTATCAGGAGAAGAGTGTGTAAAGACAGCATAGGGATTCACTGCGCATAGACATAGGAAAAGCTAAGCCATGTAGAAACAGGCATGTAATGATCAACTGCAGAGGAAACAGACGAGGAAGCCACACTACTACGGTCTGCTGTACAATAAGGCAAAGGCAAATTCCACAATTGATGAATCCTAATATTGGGAAACCAAAAGCCAAATAACGATCCAGAGTGGCTTATATAGCTTTGATCAAAATACCAAGAGGATACCTAAAAAGCTTGAAACTATTCACTTCTGGGAAGAAGAAATATTAGGAAGAGTTTGGGAGTGGCTGCTTTTTAAAACTTGGTGTAGATTCATTCTACCTATTACTGGGAACATCTGCTTTCATGTAATAAGCTGGGTAGACTAATTTCTTTTCTAAAACTATATCCATGTAGGAATTTTATTAAACATAATTAAAGTTGAGCAACTTAGCCTAATATAAAGTGTTATATGATATTAGAATATCTGCCCTCAGATTCCAACTCCCTCATTAACTCCAATCACAGACACTGACTATCTGCATTTCCCATTCTCATCTGTGAAGTGGACAGTGATGTGCACACTTCGCTTCGCAGATCTGCTGTCAGGCTCAGCATAAGCACTGGCTGCCAGTTTCTCTGCATTCCCCCTTCCTTTCTTCTGCTGAGGCCGACTTCCCATTTGGACAGAACTCACACAAAGATGAGGAGCAGGTGAGCTCACAGAGTAAGAACACGTCCTCCTCCGGAACCTGACCAGCTGTGTATTAGCATTGCTGATGCTCTATTCTCACATCTATTATCTTGGACATGAGCTTCAACATCTCCGTTGTTATGGATAGTAACTATAAATTGTTTAAAGTAATAGAACCCAATTCTCCTGTGGGAAGAGAAAAATTAATCCCCAAATGCATAAGATAGTATAAGCACAGGATGTCTCGTTCTTTTGTACACATCTCCAACCACTGAGAGCTTTCTGTTGACATATTCCCTTAGATCCCTTGAAAATGTAGGTTAGGTTAGACTGTAACAATTAACTTTCTCCTCAGCCTGAGAATGATGCTTTTTTTATAGATCATGGCCACATTCAATTTTCCTGCCAGTCTCTGTGGTAATAAGTATTAGCTAAGAAATCAGGGGGTCAAATCCCAGCTCTATCATTGAGCAACATTGTGATGTTGGGCAAATCAGGAAGTGTATTAATTCCTGTCATTCTTTTTCTGTATCTGTAAGATGAATATAAAATAAAATTCAGTTTATAAAGCTATGCTCAGGATTAAACCTGGCATTGTCTTTGAAGAGCTTATTTTTATGCCTGGCATATAATACATTCTCAATAAATGTCAAATGTCAATTGTATTACAAGCATTAGAATTACTGAAATGCTTCCTCCCATTTAAGACCTTGAGCAGGAGATGCATTTATCTGAGAAGCTATATTGATTTCTGATTCTTTCTTTTGTTATCTGTGTGTGTATACATTTTCATATGTGTGGATATGTATCCACATGTGTTCATGTATATGAGAAGGCCAGATGTTCACCTCAAGTGTCTTCCTGAGGCACTCTCTGGTTTCTTAAGATTTATTTTATTTTATTTTATTTTTTGGTCTTTTTGAGACAGGGTCTCCCTGTAGCCCCAGCTGTCCTGGAACTCAACTCTGTAGACCAGGCTGGCCTTGAACTTACAAAGATCCGCCTGCCTCTGCCTCCCAAGTGCTAGGATTAAAGGCGTGCGCCACCACGCCCGGCAAGATTAATGATGTATATGGGCCATGGGTTCTATGCATGTGAATGCAGTCTCCCCCACAGGCCAGAGACTTTAGATATCCCCTGGACCTGGGATTATGAGCAGTTGTAATGGGTGCTAGGAAGTAAACTTGGGTTTCCTGCAAGAGCAATATGCATCCTTTAACCACTGAGCCATCTCCACTATCCCTCTTTATTTTTTGAGATATGGTCTCTCAAAAATCTTTGAGATATGAACCTAGAGATCATCAATTAGCTAGAACAGTGGTCCAGGAGCCTCGATGGACCCTCCTGCCTCTGCATCTCCAGTGCTGAACTCATTTTTGTGTGGCTGCCCATGTCCTCATGTCAACCTGGCAAGCACTTTACCCACCGAGCCCTCTCCTCAGGCCCTTTGATACCTAAATATTCATTTATTTGATATGATTCATAGGCTTCAGTCCTCTGTTATTTTTGTAACCCGTGGTAATAAGTGTTTTGATTTCTTAAGTGTGTTAACTGGAATATAATTGTTGAGTATGGCTGTAAGCAGAACAAAGGCACTTTTAAAAAGTATCCTCTATTGTTTTTCCTAATTAGCAAACCATTTTCATGTCCTTGTCTTCTACAAGGAAAGAAACAAAAATAACCATGACAGCCAATGGAATCAGCCAATGTGTTTATCAGGTAGTTCTTGTTGTTTCCAAAATGAATGGCGTAAACCAACAATGCCCAATGATTCAACACATGTCTCTGGGTTTTCTGTTTCTGCAGATCACCTCGGGCTCCACACGTCTAGCTTCATTCAGTGCATATTGGCTTGGCGGAGGGGCTCAGCTGTAAAAGGATGCAGCTGCTTCAGAGAGGAGAGCTGTTCCTCTTCCGCATGAACTTTGCAGGATGTATGTCCACAAAGGGGTTCTAACATCATAATATCATACTTTTTGCCTAGACCACACATTTTGATTGTCCTGGTGGCCAGATTTCATGTGGAAGACAAAAGGATAAAAAAAAAAAATGCATCATGGTCATGCTGTCACAGCTGTTAGCACAAAATATCTTAGATCGGGCAATGTTTAAGCCACAAAAATTTATGAATAACATTTCTGGAGTCTGGAGAGAGCAAGGAACCAGTAGAGTTGGTGTCTGGTGAGAGACCATTCCTCAAAAATGGTAGCTTCTCTGAGCTCGCTTAGTTGGAAGAGCAAGAAGATTCCATCATGCCTTTTCATAAGGAACACTGACACCATCCATGACCAATTTGCTTCTCAAAACACATGATCACCATAGTAGTCAGGTTCCAACAAATGAATTTTAGAGTAAAATAAACACTGAGTCCATAGAATTTAGTAATCTACCAACAATGTAAACTCAGTTTTACAAATAAGGAAACTGGTCACAGACATTTTGAATCTTGTGTGGCTTATCAAGCTTCTGGTACCAGCACCAGAATCTGAACCCAAAATGATAGATAAATCCACTTTTTTGTGTGTGTTTTTGACACAGGGTCTCCTTGTAGCACCAGCTGGCTTGGAACTCACTATGTAGACCAGGCTGCCCTCGACCTCAAAGAGATCCTCCTGCCTTTGCCACCCTAGTGCTGGAAGTAAAGGCTTGTGCCACCACGCCAGTCTGAATAAACCAATTTTATCCTCAGTCTTAGAGAAGTGGTAAAAGTCAAAGTGAAGCTTCCTAGTGGACTTTTGTTGGGGTACAGGCAACAAAGCTATGTGATCAACCACACCCTGGTCACTCCTTTCTCTCATACTCTCCAGAACTGCAGGTTTGCTCTCAAAAGACATTCTCCTGTTGAGACAGGGTCCTGTGTATTCCACGCTATTACCAAATTTATGATAAAAGAGGCTGACTGAGGGTTTCTGATTTTCCTTGCCTCCACTTTCCAGACTGCTGGGATTACAGGCATGTGTTACCGGTTACCACAATAGATTTATATAGTGCTGGGGTTTGAACTCAGGGCTTCGTGAACACGCAGTAAGCGCCCTACCAGCTGATCCACCGCAGCAGACCTCAACTCATTTCCCTTAGTTTCCAGTGCTTAGAGACTGGACAGCCATTCTTAACCTCTGCAACAGAAACACTGTTTCAGGTTAAGAGAAATGGCCAGTTTCCCAGGAGGGCTACCTTTTATTAATTTTTTTTTTTTAAGTTCACTGGAAGCTTCCTTTAAACAAACAAACAAAAAAGAAGTGTGGTTGAAGTATAATTGATATACAGGTGAAAATCGAACACTTAATGCATAAAATGTGAGCGTGGGAACACACCAGTCAACGTCTCCTTCAACTCTCCCCACCTGCACCATTTGGCTTTTCCTTTATAGTAGGAATGTTTAGAAATAAATCAACTCTCAGAGTAAGGTGATAGCTCAGTCAGTAAAGTATTTGCCTTTTGAAGCACAAGGTGATGAGGCTGATCCAACAGGCCCACATTACACATGCAAAAAAATGCAGAAAAATGCAGTAGTGGAAGCTTTTCATCCCAGCACTGGGGAGGCAGAGACAGATGAAGCCTTGGGGATCACAGGTCAGCCAGCCTCACCCTCTGCGTGAGCTCCTGTTCCCAAGCAAGCAATGGCAAAATAAACAATCCAAGGCAAATTTTTATTTTACTTATTTTTATTTTATGTACATGGGTGTACTCCCTGCGTGTAAGTTTACCTGCATGTGCAAAACCCACGGAGGTCAGAAGACAGCTGTCGGATCCCCTGGAACTGGAGTTACAGACAGTTGTTACCTGCCCTGTGGGGGCTGGGAATCAAACACAAGTCCACTATGAGAGCAGCCAGTGCTCTTAATTTCTGAGCTATCTTTCCAGCCCCTGAGCCAAGTGCTCATAATGTTAATTATCTTTATAATTTTTCAAACGATGATTTTATTTTTTTTGAAAGAAGAGATTGGCCAAAAATATATCAAGATAATGGGTTCTTTCATTCCTTTGTTCTTTCATTTCTTTCTTCCTTTTTTTCTTTCTTTTCTTCTTTTAAATGTTCTCTGTCTGTCTTGGGATACCCTCAAATTCACTATGTAACCCAAGCTGGTCTTGAACTAATGACCCAATTTCTGGAATTACGGGAATAAATCACTCCGCCCAGTTTATTATGTTGGGGATGGAATCCAGAACATCTGGTCAGCAATCTAGCAGCTGAGCTACATCCCCAATCCAAGTGATAGATTGCTTTCCTTGACTTTGCTTTCAGAGACCCTGTCAATATCTTCAGTTTGGTGACACAAGTTCTCCTGGCTGGCCACACTCTGTTGTCACGCTTTTTCATTCCCATTTTAGAACTTAATAAAATGATAGGAGGAAAAGAAAAGGTATTTTTAAAATTTCAAATAGAGATAAATGCATAACAAATTTCTGAACATTAGTGTAGGATCAGTACAAAATATCCAATATACATAGTATGAACTAAAACACAGAATTTAATAGAAATGGTAACTCTTGGTTCAACTGCCTACAGGAAGCTCCTCAAATCAAAAACACAGAGTCATTTTGCCATAGACATAAAATGAAAAGTCTTTTAGATTATTCTAAAAATAGTCTACCCTTTCTAGAAGAACACGTAAAAAGTGTTGCATTCTTGTGGTTAATTAGTCAGGAGGGGGGGCTGGAGAGATGGCCTAGCGGTTAAGAGCACCGACTGCTCTTACAGAGGATCCGGGTTCAATCCCCAGCACCCACATGGCGGCTGAGAACCGTCCGTAACTCCAATTCCAGGAGAACTCCAGTTCCAGGGGAATCCGACACCCTCTTCTGACCTCCGCGGCATTGCACGACATGGGTGCACAGACCTACATGCAGACAGTACCTTCATACACATAAATAAAAAAAAAAAAAAAATTAGTCAGGAGGACCTTTATTTACTGATCTAAAGTGTGCTTTTTTTTTTATCTAAAATGTGCTTTTTTTTCCGAGATGTAATCTCATGTATCCCAGGCAAACTCTGAAACCAGGACTGACCTTGAAGTTCTGATTCTACTGTTGGGGATCAGATCCGGGGCTTATGCTATATCCCCAGCTTCTTAGAGTATTGGTTTGAATTTAAAAATCCCACCACACTTTAAATCTCTTTATTCAGAGGAAAGAATGATGTTCCTCACTTTTAAATTTATTTCATTCTAAGAAAAGAAAAAAAAAGGAACACTGTCGAAGTATGGGGGATCATTTTAGCTTCAATAGCTTTGTTTTTCCATTTTGACTAAGACGAGATTAAACCATTACAAAGAAAGAGGGCAGGATGAAGAAGCCAGGTCAAGTATCAGAGAATTTAATGGGATTTGGATTCTAGGTTAATAAACACCTTCCGCTCAAGGAAAATGAAAAAGAGCCTTTTGTAGAATTTGGAGGTCAGCACCCTGTTTTATCTTGACAAGCAAGTTGAAGGTCAGATCTGAGATAATTAGCTAGATCATTCCAGGAAAAAAACAAACAACACTCAAAATAGCCAGAATTTTATGCATAACTCTCATTTTCTCGGCTGATTCTAAAACTAAACCAGAAACAAAGTCTTTCAGTATCTCAGGTACAAACTAATTATGTCTCACCCATGTAATTTGGCCAGTACTTAGAAGAGGTAGAAATCATAATACACCCTTAGTCCTAACTGCAAACTGCTTCCACTTAAGCCAGGCAGAAGAGATCTATCTATGCAGGAGGCCCAAGGAGGCAAAGAACCTGCAGCCTCCTGCTCAGGTATTTGAAGAAGCCGTCTAAATCTGAGACGCTGTAACAATACCATGAGGTTTCCAAGCTTGGCCACTTAGCTACGGAATTCAATATAAGGGCTCATAAGGATTTGCAAAAGAAGCAAGATATGTTTATTTAGAGTAAAGCCACAGGACAGATTAAAGAGAGGTATTGTCAAGATTTATAGAGGGCTACATGAAGGCAGATTCGCCAGGGCCCCAGCTACAGCCTAGGATCTCTTTCTATGAGGAGGGGGTGGGGGGAGGCAGCAAGCTTGTTACTATAGGCCTATCTTGGGCGGGTTATATTCTCCTTTCTTTACTGCACATGTCCCTTCCCATATCTGATTGTAATCATCACATGATCACACAATTGTGCATAGGCATATGAGGGTAAACAGGAGATTCTCCCTAAAAGGTTCTAGAGGACACGCTTTTGTCTAACCGTAGCCAAATGCAACCAAAATCAATTCACGAATGGGGATCAAAGGGTGAGCAACTATCTGTCCTGTGCTTACCTGGTTCAACTTAACAGAAACTTGCTTTGTCAGAGTCCTAGACTGTAAGTCTAAGGTCAGCTTACTGGCAGGGTGAGGTCTGAGAAAGCTTCTCTGAGCATGTCCTCGTATGGCCCTTCCTCTATTTACACGGAAGAGAACCAGCCCTTTTCTGGACCCACTTGTACAGCTCCATTTAACCTTCATTGCCCCCTCATCTACAGAGGCTCTATTTCCACAGACAGGTATGTAGCAATTAAGGCTTAAAAGTGTGAATTTTGAGTCCATGGTAGACTGCATAATCTGAATGAAGCTAAAATCACGGGTGTTGTATTATGGGACATTATGGGAAGGCCAGGCCACCTCCAGAGGGAATGTCATGTGAAGTCTAGCCTCACACCAAAATCCAAGCCACCACTTTCATCCGCACAGAGACACCACAGGGGGCAATGGGTTCCAAGTTGAACATATATTATGCCTTATGGCTGCCCAAGTATACCACACAGGCCTTTTTCTTTTTCCTTTCCTTTCCTTTTTGTTTGATAAAAAGTTATCAGTATAAGTTGCCCTGGTTGGCTTGGAATTTGATATGTAAACCAGGCTGGCCTTGAACTCACAGAGACTGGCCTGCCTCTGCCTCCTGAGGACTAGGCTTAAAGTATCATACAACTTCTGTTTAAGGCTTTTACTTTTAAACCAAACAAGTGAAAATGACTATACATGAATGGATAAGTAAATAGCTAAACTCACGCTTCACAAATACCACATGGCTGTACAAAATTCTAAGTTCACATTGCCCATTAAGAGGCGCTAGAGATGATACTTTTGAATGCACACTCACCTGAAATTCCACTCCATAAAGCAGACCTAAGTATAGGTGCCCAGTGTGTACAGAGCTCAGTGAGGGGCTGAGAAGTAAGTATCCTTCTGTGCTCCTACTACCCTCACTAGAAACTGGCAAAACTCTCAGATTCCAAATACGAAACCATTCCATTGGGTCTCAGAGTCAAGTCACTCTGAAAGAGAAATACTCAGCACTGCTCTATCATGGCCTCTGGTGCACTTGCAGCAACTCCCCCAACCACTGTCCTGCAGCAGGTCAGAATCAAGTTCACTGATGGAATCAATTGCTAATCACAGCATGACTTTTCAGAGACTAAAACCTCCAGAGGCCTTGTATCAGGGATCAGAAAGCACGGAAAAAAGCATGTATGAAAAGTTTGGCTTAGGCTAGGGATGCAGCTCAGCTAGTAGAAGCCCTAGCACCCCATAACCCAGACATCGTGGCACACACGTGTAATCCCAGAATTTAGAAGGTAGAGACAGGAAGATTAGAATTTCAAGGCCATCCTGAGCTACAGAGTAAGTGTGAGGCTAGCTTGGGCTATAGGAAAAGCTGCTCAACAGTCACAAGATCCTGTTGCCAAGTAGAGAGGTGTCCCAGCACTTGAGAGATTGAGGCTAGCCCTGGCTGCAGAGTGAGTTTAAGGCAAGCTAGAGCTATAAAACGAAAGAAAGGAAGCGCGTCTTGTTAATTCAAGCTTGAATGGACATCTAGCTACGTCTAGCTACCTCTCGCCCCACAAGCACGTTGCCTCTACAGCCCTGATGGCAGACAGTGCGAGGACCCAGCTGTGGGCATTTGCAGAGTGCTTGGCTATCGTTCTGGAATGCGGCCTGGGCTGTTCCATCAATTTTTCCCTCTAAGCAAAGACGCTGGCTCTAAAGGCAATCATACAAGCTCACTTACTTCCATTAGCAACCCCAAACAAGCAAGTGGCTTTACCCAAACAGAGAAGACCGGTTATTTTTAAACGTGCCCGTTAGCATGTTTCACAATCTGTGATTTCCCAACAAGAATTATACAACAATTCAAATGACAAGGGAATTCAGAGGCAGACGTACCCAACAGAGAAGAGGCCAAAGGCGGCCTGCCACCACATTAGAAATGAATGAACGGTAGAAATTCTTATTTAGACGATTCTATTTCCAGTTTTGCAACACACCATTCGAATTGAATTTAGCTGGGTGTGGTGGTGCACACCTTGACTCTGAGGACCATGAAGGCGGGCAAGTGGATCTCTGTGAGTTTGAGACCAGCCTGTTCCAAATAGTGAGTTTCCCTCCAGCCAGGGCTACTCAATGAGCCTTGTCTAAAAATAAGTAAGTAAATAAATAGAGTTTAGAAGAGAAGCAGATATGACTTCTGGTGACAGTCTGAGCTTCCCAGCCCCGCATCAGGTTGTTTTTCTCCCAACATGTTTGGCTTCCTGTATTTTTTTTTTTTTTCAATAAAGACATTCCAAACTAGCCTGGAGGAATTCAGCCTGGTCGTTAGGCCCAAGGGAACAGAGCAAGTCAGAGAGGTTGAAGTGTTCTGGTTTCCCATAATGTTCTTCTGGAGGCTGCACTGTGGATGCACCGGCCCTTTCCCATGCAGGCAGCTCCTGCTGAGTTAAAGTCAACATGACAAGGCTGAAAATCCCACAGCCTTGTACAACTGTGTCATCTCCATTTATGAATGGAGAGTGGCGCTTCCAGCACACTCTTCTCAGCGCCCTCCCAACCGACCAGCTTTTCCAGTTTACATCATTCTCTATTTGATCTGAGGGAAAACACTCCTGAAACCGCACCGCCAATTAAATCTTGCATTTGTAAGACAACCTTAAGAAAAGCGTGTTAGTTCCACCTTTCTATAAAAGGGGGACTTTGCGATCACCTGAACTCACCTGAACGCATGCTTACACGATGCAGTGATTTCTTTTGACATGTAGCTGAAGACAGAGATTTGCAAGGATTTAAGGACCTGACTCTTAATGGAAAGCATTATTCTTAATTAAATTTTTCTTTTTAACATACTATACTACTGACAGGACAACGTGACAGCCAATCTTTACTTTAAAAAATTTGTTAGACAACTCCTTTCATCTGAAAGTGAGGAAGTGAGTCAGCTTCACTAACTGTATTCATCAGGAATAGGCACAAATTTGGTTCCCCACAGAACCTGGAATTACCAACTGTGCAGGTCATTGCTGAAATCACCTCTTCAAACAACTCCAGGTTCGGTTGTCAAAGATCTTAACAGTCTCTGCTTGGAAAGGTGCCTGGCCAGCCGGTCACAAGACTGCATGACTCATCGGAGTTAGCTAAACACAAAACTCAACGGACAGAATCCAGCCCCATGAAGTCATCCCTTTTCTGTGTGTCTTTAACATAGTTTAGATACAGAGGTCTTGGGTAATATGCAAAGCTTTCAAATAAGAAAGACGTGTCCGAAATACTTAAAGAAAGGAAGCATTTCACGGTTATGTAGGAATTCAAAGGCAAGGCAGGATCCAGGACTCCAAGGTACCTGCTGCTACAGAGTGCTCCAAGAGGTTTTACAGCGTATAAACTAGTCACTTGGGCAGGGTAAAGTTTAACTCAACTGAAATATTTGGGGATTAAGTAACTATTGAGGAATACCAAGTTTGGGAGAGATAAAAATCAACAATTCATGCAAACCATTCCTTGACACCAGCCAAAATAATGTGTGGTGGGATTTTAAATGTGTTTCAAAATCAAGTGAAAAGATCAAAGGGGTTTATACACAAGAAAGGCGATCGTCAGTAACTTCCCGTTTCCTTTCTGCTTATTTAAGGAGCAAGCACTACTTTTACAGTACAACAAGAGCAACAGAAACGTAAGATGTAAAAGAACAAAATTCCAAGCTTTCTTAAGAGTGAGCCATAAAGGGCAGAGCATCAAAAGTAAACAAAACGAGTCACCTGACCATACCTGTGTTGACAGCTTTCAGAAAGACAGCATGGGGGGAGGGGGAGGGAGAGGGGGAAGGGGGAGGGGGAAGGGGGAGGAGGAAGGGGCGATGAGATCACTGTTTACCTACCAGCTTTTGGTCCTTAGGACACAAGTGTGAAAGACCTTCCTACAGCCAGTCAGTGTAACACTGGTAGCAGTCACTCCTAGGACACTGAATCATTCATTTAGTAAAAGCCAGCTAAAAATGAATAAAAGGTACTCAATGATATTAATGTTACTGCTTCCCCACGCCCTGACCCTGAGTAGATTTATTTGGAAAAGACAGGAGCAGGGGACAAGACAGGCAGGAACGTTTCGTTTGGGAAAGGAGCCGGCTCACGTGACAAAGTCATGTTTCTTTCAAACTGGGCACATTGTTCAACTTCCTTTTTCCAGTACTGCCTGTTTGTTTCTGGGAAATCTTAATAAAACACAGAGGCATTGTCAGATTCAAAAGCGGAAGTCAAGGATTTGAAAAGTGACGGTACAACCTGCTCTCTCTCTCTCTCACCCCAGAGAAAGCAGCTGGATTTGAAGAAACTTCCTTCAGCGCCCTTTTAAGCTCATTTTTTTCCCCATAAATTTCGTTTAAAGCTGTCTCCTATTCAAGATTATTTTTCCATAAACTCTTTACAGTAAGGCTGCTGTTTCCAATGATCCAAATAGTCCTGAACCCTCCAACTTCCTGGGGTGTGTGTGTGTGTGTGTGTGTGTGTGTTTTCACATGTGCATGCTTGTGCAAGCTCAAGTATTGTTCCTCATCCACTGTATACCTTGGTTTGTTTTAAGACAGTTTTTCAAATGGAATCCCATTTTAATTTGAGCTGTCCAGTTAGCAAAACCCAGAGATCCTTCTTTCTGCCTCTCAGCACTCAAATTACAAGAGTATACCACCACACTGGACTCTTTTATCAAGGGTTGTGGAGATCAAACCTGGGTAGGGCCAGCACAGACTGAGCTATCTTCCGCTACCTCTTTTTACGGTGGCCTTACTTCATCATACATGTGGTTTGTGCTACGTTTGTTCTTCTGAAGTTTTCTTGGTACACAAAATATTTCACTTTATGAAGGCCTGCTTTAGTTGTTAAAATGTATTCAAACACAGCTATTCATAACTAGCATCCCTCCCAAGCACATCAACACTGAGTAAATTCTCGTCTTCTTTCTGGTGTCTTATACTATCGTGTAATTCCTTTTTGGATAAACTATATATATATATATATATATATATATATATATATATATATATATATTATATATATTAAATTGGGTTGGGGCAATAAGGGGAGGTATGGATGGGGGACTCTAAATACCACCAAACTATATTGTATAAAAATCACAAAAGCCCAATAAAGAAGAAATAAGAAAATAAAAAAACGAATAAATTAAAAAAAAATTCTGCTTCATATTGACTAAGTCCTGAAATCCTTCTCTTTGTCTGAGCCCCTGGCCTTGGGTATGCCTAAGTTAGTCCCTAAAAAATTAAGAGACCTCCTCAGGCTGCTCAGGGTGACACCGTGGAGCTGCGCTTCTGTCCCCTCACTGCTGACAACGCCAGCTGCATTGGTCTACATAGCGAGTTTCAGGCTAGCCAGGACCACATAGTAAAACTCCATCTCAAAAACAAACAGCAAGCAAACAAAAACAAGACAAAAGTAAGATATCGAAGGCTTAAATGCACATATAATTTTATTTAATGACTAAAAGATTAGCAGACAGAAAAGGCATCTGTGGGAGCAGTGCTGGAGAGAAGACTGGAGTTTCTGTGAGACAGGGAGGACCGTGTCAGCTAAGGTTGCCGGATTGTTTTAGTGAAAGACACTAAAACCAGAAAGTGGTGGTCATGGACACATCCTCTTTCCTTGGCCAGTCAGCTTGATGGGTAGCCATAGCTACCACGGAGTTTTGTTTCCTTGTAATGCCTTACTGTGTTCATATCATTTGGTGAAGAAAACTAGTAAATACACGTTTGTGATCTAAGAGCTATATATTTGTAAGATATTTCATATGCCTTACTAATCTGAAAAAAACAACTTGTCCAATTTTGAACTTCATTCTATATGTGAAAAAAAGTGTGGGAGAAAAGAAGCTGGATGACTCTGTTTAAACCTTTGGTGGTCTGGGTGGGCACCTTTACTCCATATATTGACAGTATATATATATATATATATATATAATATATATTATATATATATATAGTTATCCAAAAGGAATATACACGATAGTATAAGACACCAGAAAGAAGACGAGAATTTACTCAGTGTTGATGTGCTTGGGAGGATGCTAGTTATGAATAGCTGTGTTTGAATACATTTTAACAACTAAAGCAGGCCTTCATAAAGTGAAATATTTGTGTACCAAGAAAACTTCAGAAGAACAAACGTAGCACAAACCACATGTATGATGAAGTAAGGCCACCGTAAAAAGAGGTAGCGGAAGATAGCTCAGTCTGTGCTGGCCCTACCCAGGTTTGATCTCCACAACCCTTGATAAAAGAGTCCAGTGTGGTGGTATACTCTTGTAATTTGAGTGCTGAGAGGCAGAAAGAAGGATCTCTGGGTTTTGCTAACTGGACAGCTCAAATTAAAATGGGATTCCATTTGAAAAACTGTCTTAAAACAAACCAAGGTATACAGTGGATGAGGAACAATACTTGAGCTTGCACAAGCATGCACATGTGAAAAACACCACACACATCACACACACACACACACCCCAGGAAGTTGGAGGGTTCAGGACTATTTGGATCATTGGAAACAGCAGCCTTACTGTAAAGAGTTTATGGAAAAATAATCTTGAATAGGAGACAGCTTTAAACGAAATTTATGGGGAAAAAAATGAGCTTAAAAGGGCGCTGAAGGAAGTTTCTTCAAATCCAGCTGCTTTCTCTGGGTGAGAGAGAGAGAGAGCAGTGTGTACCGTCACTTTTCAAATCCTTGACTTCCGCTTTTGAATCTGACAATGCCTCTGTGTTTTATTAAGATTTCCCAGAAACAAACAGGCAGTACTGGAAAAAGGAAGTTGAACAATGTGCCCAGTTTGAAAGAAACATGACTTTGTCACGTGAGCCGGCTCCTTTCCCAAACGAAACGTTCCTGCCTGTCTTGTCCCCTGCTCCTGTCTTTTCCAAATAAATCTACTCAGGGTCAGGGCGTGGGGAAGCAGTAACATTAATATCATTGAGTACCTTTTATTCATTTTTAGCTGGCTTTTACTAAATGAATGATTCAGTGTCCTAGGAGTGACTGCTACCAGTGTTACACTGACTGGCTGTAGGAAGGTCTTTCACACTTGTGTCCTAAGGACCAAAAGCTGGTAGGTAAACAGTGATCTCATCGCCCCTTCCTCCTCCCCCTTCCCCCTCCCTTCCCCCTCTCCCCTCCCCCTCCCCCCATGCTGTCTTTCTGAAAGCTGTCAACACAGGTATGGTCAGGTGACTCGTTTTGTTTACTTTTGATGCTCTGCCCTTTATGGCTCACTCTTAAGAAAGCTTGGAATTTTGTTCTTTTACATCTTACGTTTCTGTTGCTCTTGTTGTACTGTAAAAGTAGTGCTTGCTCCTTAAATAAGCAGAAAGGAAACGGGAAGTTACTGACGATCGCCTTTCTTGTGTATAAACCCCTTTGATCTTTTCACTTGATTTTGAAACACATTTAAAATCCCACCACACATTATTTTGGCTGGTGTCAAGGAATGGTTTGCATGAATTGTTGATTTTTATCTCTCCCAAACTTGGTATTCCTCAATAGTTACTTAATCCCCAAATATTTCAGTTGAGTTAAACTTTACCCTGCCCAAGTGACTAGTTTATACGCTGTAAAACCTCTTGGAGCACTCTGTAGCAGCAGGTACCTTGGAGTCCTGGATCCTGCCTTGCCTTTGAATTCCTACATAACCGTGAAATGCTTCCTTTCTTTAAGTATTTCGGACACGTCTTTCTTATTTGAAAGCTTTGCATATTACCCAAGACCTCTGTATCTAAACTATGTTAAAGACACACAGAAAAGGGATGACTTCATGGGGCTGGATTCTGTCCGTTGAGTTTTGTGTTTAGCTAACTCCGATGAGTCATGCAGTCTTGTGACCGGCTGGCCAGGCACCTTTCCAAGCAGAGACTGTTAAGATCTTTGACAACCGAACCTGGAGTTGTTTGAAGAGGTGATTTCAGCAATGACCTGCACAGTTGGTAATTCCAGGTTCTGTGGGGAACCAAATTTGTGCCTATTCCTGATGAATACAGTTAGTGAAGCTGACTCACTTCCTCACTTTCAGATGAAAGGAGTTGTCTAACAAAATTTTTTAAAGTAAAGATTGGCTGTCACGTTGTCCTGTCAGTAGTATAGTATGTTAAAAAGAAAAATTTAATTAAGAATAATGCTTTCCATTAAGAGTCAGGTCCTTAAATCCTTGCAAATCTCTGTCTTCAGCTACATGTCAAAAGAAATCACTGCATCGTGTAAGCATGCGTTCAGGTGAGTTCAGGTGATCGCAAAGTCCCCCTTTTATAGAAAGGTGGAACTAACACGCTTTTCTTAAGGTTGTCTTACAAATGCAAGATTTAATTGGCGGTGCGGTTTCAGGAGTGTTTTCCCTCAGATCAAATAGAGAATGATGTAAACTGGAAAAGCTGGTCGGTTGGGAGGGCGCTGAGAAGAGTGTGCTGGAAGCGCCACTCTCCATTCATAAATGGAGATGACACAGTTGTACAAGGCTGTGGGATTTTCAGCCTTGTCATGTTGACTTTAACTCAGCAGGAGCTGCCTGCATGGGAAAGGGCCGGTGCATCCACAGTGCAGCCTCCAGAAGAACATTATGGGAAACCAGAACACTTCAACCTCTCTGACTTGCTCTGTTCCCTTGGGCCTAACGACCAGGCTGAATTCCTCCAGGCTAGTTTGGAATGTCTTTATTGAAAAAAAAAAAAAATACAGGAAGCCAAACATGTTGGGAGAAAAACAACCTGATGCGGGGCTGGGAAGCTCAGACTGTCACCAGAAGTCATATCTGCTTCTCTAAACTCTATTTATTTACTTACTTATTTTTAGACAAGGCTCATTGAGTAGCCCTGGCTGGAGGGAAACTCACTATTTGGAACAGGCTGGTCTCAAACTCACAGAGATCCACTTGCCCGCCTTCATGGTCCTCAGAGTCAAGGTGGCACCACCACACCCAGCTAATTCAATTCGAATGGTGTGTTGCAAAACTGGAAATAGAATCGTCTAAATAAGAATTTCTACCGTTCATTCATTTCTAATGTGGTGGCAGGCCGCCTTTGGCCTCTTCTCTGTTGGGTACGTCTGCCTCTGAATTCCCTTGTCATTTGAATTGTTGTATAATTCTTGTTGGGAAATCACAGATTGTGAAACATGCTAACGGGCACGTTTAAAAATAACCGGTCTTCTCTGTTTGGGTAAAGCCACTTGCTTGTTTGGGGTTGCTAATGGAAGTAAGTGAGCTTGTATGATTGCCTTTAGAGCCAGCGTCTTTGCTTAGAGGGAAAAATTGATGGAACAGCCCAGGCCGCATTCCAGAACGATAGCCAAGCACTCTGCAAATGCCCACAGCTGGGTCCTCGCACTGTCTGCCATCAGGGCTGTAGAGGCAACGTGCTTGTGGGGCGAGAGGTAGCTAGACGTAGCTAGATGTCCATTCAAGCTTGAATTAACAAGACGCGCTTCCTTTCTTTCGTTTTATAGCTCTAGCTTGCCTTAAACTCACTCTGCAGCCAGGGCTAGCCTCAATCTCTCAAGTGCTGGGACACCTCTCTACTTGGCAACAGGATCTTGTGACTGTTGAGCAGCTTTTCCTATAGCCCAAGCTAGCCTCACACTTACTCTGTAGCTCAGGATGGCCTTAAATTCTAATCTTCCTGTCTCTACCTTCAATTTCTGGGATTACACGTGTGTGCCACGATGTCTGGGTTATGGGGTGCTAGGGCTTCTACTAGCTGAGCTGCATCCCTAGCCTAAGCCAAACTTTTCATACATGCTTTTTTCCGTGCTTTCTGATCCCTGATACAAGGCCTCTGGAGGTTTTAGTCTCTGAAAAGTCATGCTGTGATTAGCAATTGATTCCATCAGTGAACTTGATTCTGACCTGCTGCAGGACAGTGGTTGGGGGAGTTGCTGCAAGTGCACCAGAGGCCATGATAGAGCAGTGCTGAGTATTTCTCTTTCAGAGTGACTTGACTCTGAGACCCAATGGAATGGTTTCGTATTTGGAATCTGAGAGTTTTGCCAGTTTCTAGTGAGGGTAGTAGGAGCACAGAAGGATACTTACTTCTCAGCCCCTCACTGAGCTCTGTACACACTGGGCACCTATACTTAGGTCTGCTTTATGGAGTGGAATTTCAGGTGAGTGTGCATTCAAAAGTATCATCTCTAGCGCCTCTTAATGGGCAATGTGAACTTAGAATTTTGTACAGCCATGTGGTATTTGTGAAGCGTGAGTTTAGCTATTTACTTATCCATTCATGTATAGTCATTTTCACTTGTTTGGTTTAAAAGTAAAAGCCTTAAACAGAAGTTGTATGATACTTTAAGCCTAGTCCTCAGGAGGCAGAGGCAGGCCAGTCTCTGTGAGTTCAAGGCCAGCCTGGCTACAAAATGCAACAGCAGCCAAAAAGAATAAAATATAAAAAAAAAAAAAAAAAAAAAAAAAAAAAAAAGGAAAAAGAAAAAGGCCTGTGTGGTATACTTGGGCAGCCATAAGGCATAATATATGTTCAACTTGGAACCCATTGCCCCCTGTGGTGTCTCTGTGCGGATGAAAGTGGTGGCTTGGATTTTGGTGTGAGGCTAGACTTCACATGACATTCCCTCTGGAGGTGGCCTGGCCTTCCCATAATGTCCCATAATACAACACCCGTGATTTTAGCTTCATTCAGATTATGCAGTCTACCATGGACTCAAAATTCACACTTTTAAGCCTTAATTGCTACATACCTGTCTGTGGAAATAGAGCCTCTGTAGATGAGGGGGCAATGAAGGTTAAATGGAGCTGTACAAGTGGGTCCAGAAAAGGGCTGGTTCTCTTCCGTGTAAATAGAGGAAGGGCCATACGAGGACATGCTCAGAGAAGCTTTCTCAGACCTCACCCTGCCAGTAAGCTGACCTTAGACTTACAGTCTAGGACTCTGACAAAGCAAGTTTCTGTTAAGTTGAACCAGGTAAGCACAGGACAGATAGTTGCTCACCCTTTGATCCCCATTCGTGAATTGATTTTGGTTGCATTTGGCTACGGTTAGACAAAAGCGTGTCCTCTAGAACCTTTTAGGGAGAATCTCCTGTTTACCCTCATATGCCTATGCACAATTGTGTGATCATGTGATGATTACAATCAGATATGGGAAGGGACATGTGCAGTAAAGAAAGGAGAATATAACCCGCCCAAGATAGGCCTATAGTAACAAGCTTGCTGCCCCCCACCCCCTCCTCATAGAAAGAGATCCTAGGCTGTAGCTGGGGCCCTGGCGAATCTGCCTTCATGTAGCCCTCTATAAATCTTGACAATACCTCTCTTTAATCTGTCCTGTGGCTTTACTCTAAATAAACATATCTTGCTTCTTTTGCAAATCCTTATGAGCCCTTATATTGAATTCCGTAGCTAAGTGGCCAAGCTTGGAAACCTCATGGTATTGTTACAGCGTCTCAGATTTAGACGGCTTCTTCAAATACCTGAGCAGGAGGCTGCAGGTTCTTTGCCTCCTTGGGCCTCCTGCATAGATAGATCTCTTCTGCCTGGCTTAAGTGGAAGCAGTTTGCAGTTAGGACTAAGGGTGTATTATGATTTCTACCTCTTCTAAGTACTGGCCAAATTACATGGGTGAGACATAATTAGTTTGTACCTGAGATACTGAAAGACTTTGTTTCTGGTTTAGTTTAGAATCAGCCGAGAAAATGAGAGTTATGCATAAAATTCTGGCTATTTTGAGTGTTGTTTGTTTTTTTTCCTGGAATGATCTAGCTAATTATCTCAGATCTGACCTTCAACTTGCTTGTCAAGATAAAACAGGGTGCTGACCTCCAAATTCTACAAAAGGCTCTTTTTCATTTTCCTTGAGCGGAAGGTGTTTATTAACCTAGAATCCAAATCCCATTAAATTCTCTGATACTTGACCTGGCTTCTTCATCCTGCCCTCTTTCTTTGTAATGGTTTAATCTCGTCTTAGTCAAAATGGAAAAACAAAGCTATTGAAGCTAAAATGATCCCCCATACTTCGACAGTGTTCCTTTTTTTTTCTTTTCTTAGAATGAAATAAATTTAAAAGTGAGGAACATCATTCTTTCCTCTGAATAAAGAGATTTAAAGTGTGGTGGGATTTTTAAATTCAAACCAATACTCTAAGAAGCTGGGGATATAGCATAAGCCCCGGATCTGATCCCCAACAGTAGAATCAGAACTTCAAGGTCAGTCCTGGTTTCAGAGTTTGCCTGGGATACATGAGATTACATCTCGGAAAAAAAAGCACATTTTAGATAAAAAAAAAAAGCACAACTTTAGATCAGTAAATAAAGGTCCTCCTGACTAATTTTTTTTTTTTTTTATTTATGTGTATGAAGGTTACTGTCTGCATGTAGGTCTGTGCACCATGCGTGCAATGCCGCGGAGGTCAGAAGAGGGTGTCGGATTCCCCTGGAACTGAGTTCTCCTGGAATTGGAGTTACGGACGGTTCTCAGCCGCCATGGTGGTGCTGGGGATTGAACCCGATCCTCTGTAGAGCAGTCGGTGCTCTTAACCGCTAGGCCATCTCTCCAGCCCCCCCTCCTGACTAATTAACCACAAGAATGCAACACTTTTTACGTGTTCTTCTAGAAAGGGTAGACTATTTTTAGAATAATCTAAAAGACTTTTCATTTTATGTCTATGGCAAAATGACTCTGTGTTTTTGATTTGAGGAGCTTCCTGTAGGCAGTTGAACCAAGAGTTACCATTTCTATTAAATTCTGTGTTTTAGTTCATACTATGTATATTGGATATTTTGTACTGATCCTACACTAATGTTCAGAAATTTGTTATGCATTTATCTCTATTTGAAATTTTAAAAATACCTTTTCTTTTCCTCCTATCATTTTATTAAGTTCTAAAATGGGAATGAAAAAGCGTGACAACAGAGTGTGGCCAGCCAGGAGAACTTGTGTCACCAAACTGAAGATATTGACAGGGTCTCTGAAAGCAAAGTCAAGGAAAGCAATCTATCACTTGGATTGGGGATGTAGCTCAGCTGGCTAGATTGCTGACCAGATGTTTCTGGATTCCATCCCCAACATAATAAACTGGGCGGAGTGATTTATTCCCGTAATTCCAGAAATTGGGTCATTAGTTTCAAGACCAGCTTGGGTTACATAGTGAATTTGAGGGTATCCCAAGACAGACAGAGAACATTTAAAAGAAGAAAAGAAAGAAAAAAAGGAAGAAAGAAATGAAAGAACAAAGGAATGAAAGAACCCATTATCTTGATATATTTTTGGGCCAATCTCTTTTTCAAAAAAAATAAAATCATCGTTTGAAAAATTATAAAGATAATTAACATTATGAGCACTTGGCTCAGGGGCTGAAAGATAGCTCAGAAATTAAGAGCACTGGCTGCTCTCATAGTGGACTTGTGTTTGATTTCCCAGCCCCCACAGGGCAGGTAAACAACTGTCTGTAACTCCAGTTCCAGGGATCCGACAGCTGTCTTCTGACCTCCGTGGTTTTGCACATGCAGGTAAACTTACACGCAGGGAGTACACCCATGTACATAAAATAAAAATAAGTAAAATAAAAATTTGCCTTGGATTGTTTATTTTGCCATTGCTTGCTTGGGAACAGGAGCTCACGCAGAGGGTGAGGCTGGCTGACCTGTGATCCCCAAGGCTTCATCTGTCTCTGCCTCCCCAGTGCTGGGATGAAAAGCTTCCACTACTGCATTTTTCTGCATTTTTTTGCATGTGTAATGTGGGCCTGTTGGATCAGCCTCATCACCTTGTGCTTCAAAAGGCAAAAACTTTACTGACTGAGCTATCACCTTACTCTGAGAGTTGATTTATTTCTAAACATTCCTACTATAAAGGAAAAGCCAAATGGTGCAGGTGGGGAGAGTTGAAGGAGACGTTGACTGGTGTGTTCCCACGCTCACATTTTATGCAATTAAGTGTTCGATTTTCACCTGTATATCAATTATCTTCAACACACACTTCTTTTTTGTTTGTTTGTTTAAAGGAAGCTTCCAGTGAACTTAAAAAAAAAAAATTATAAAAGGTAGCCCTCCTGGGAAACTGGCCATTTCTCTTAACCTGAAACAGTGTTTCTGTTGCAGAGGTTAAGAATGGCTGTCCAGTCTCTAAGCACTGGAAACTAAGGGAAATGAGTTGAGGTCTGCTGCGGTGGATCAGCTGGTAGGGCGCTTACTGCTGTTCACGAAGCCCTGAGTTAAAACCCCAGCATATATAAAATCTATTGTGGTACCGGTAACACATGCCTGTAACCCAGCAGTTCTGGAAAGTGGAGGCAAGGAAAATCAGAAACCCTCAGTCAGCCTCTTTTATCATAAATTTGGTAATAGCGTGGAATACACAGGACCCTGTCTCAACAGGAGAATGTCTTTTTGAGACAAACCTGCAGCTTCTGGAGAAGTAATGAAGAGAAAGGAGTGACCAGGGTGTGGTTGATCACATAGCTTTGTTGCCTGTACCCCAACAAAAGTCCACTAGGAAGCTTCACTTTGACTTTTACCACTTCTCTAAGACTGAGGATAAAATTGGTTTATTCAGACTGGCGTGTGGCACAAGCCTTTACTTCCAGCACTAGGGTGGCAAAGGCAGGGAGATCCTTTGAGTGTCGAGGGCAGCTCTTGGTCTACATAGTGAGTTCCAAGCCAGGCTGGTGCAACAAGGAGACCCTGTGTCAAAAGACACACAAAAAAGTGGATTTATCTATCATTTTGGGTTCAGATTCTGGTGCTGGTACCAGAAGCTTGATAAGCCACACAAGATTCAAAATGTCTGTGACCAGTTTCCTTATTTGTTAAAACTGAGTTTACATTGTTGGTAGATTACTAATTCTATGGACTCAGTGTTTATTTTACTCTAAAATTCATTTGTTGGAACCTGACTACTATGGTGATCATGTGTTTTGAGAAGCAAATTGGTCATGGATGGTGTCAGTGTTCCTTATGAAAAGGCATGATGGAATCTTCTTGCTCTNAGATGAGTCTTGAACTTTCAGCCTCCTCCTACAAATGCCGCCACCCTGAGCTCATTTTGCATTTAATGGGATCTTGCATCACATCTCTATGCATTGGGCATGCTGATTGTACATACGAGAGACAGAGGTGTGCACTTCTAAAAACCCTTGGAGTTAAAGACAACAGGAAACATGTCATTCTGCTTCAGTGAAGACCATTCTGCCACAATGAGACATGGTTAAGTATTGGGCATTTATTTCTTCAACAAATTTAAGATGCGTAATGACCATTGGTTCCCTTCCAGACACATTGATATTAAGCAATGTGCTCAGAGGCAATGAGTGCATTTCTTTTTTTTTTTTTTTTAAGGCGTGGGCCAACACGCCCAGCTGGATTTTGTTTCTTATTTATTTATTTATTTATTTATTTATTTATTTATTTATGTGTATCAGTGTACTGTCTGCATGTAGGTTGGTGCACCTGTGTCATGCAATGCCGTGGAAGTCAGAAGAGGGTGTTGGTTTCCCCTGGAACTGGAGTTAAAGACGGTTCTTAGCTGCCATGTGAGTGCTGGGAATCGAACCCGGGTCCATGCTCTTAACCGTTGAGCCATCTCTCCAGTCC
The DNA here is from genome assembly GCA_009823505.1 of Rhizomys pruinosus. Taxonomy (NCBI): domain Eukaryota; kingdom Metazoa; phylum Chordata; class Mammalia; order Rodentia; family Spalacidae; genus Rhizomys; species Rhizomys pruinosus. The sequence continues at coordinate 915,437 of VZQC01007033.1, read as the reverse complement.
CAAGGAGTCCATTTCAAGACTGACTTATGTCTGTATTCCTGTTCCAGTTGACTAGGGACAGGACTGAAAGCCACTTGTTTTCTGAAGCACGTGGATGCTACAGAACAAAGGCAAGGTGAGAAGAAACTAATTATCAATTATTGCTCTCCAGTTTTATATACACACCACACACAGGCACGCACGCTCGCACATACGTTAATTTCACATCCTGAGGACATGATCTGAATTTGCGAATCGTTCAGTACTTGTATAAAGTTAACACGGGGACTGGAGAGATGGCCTAGTGGTTAAGAGCGCCGACCACTCTTGCAGAGGACCCGGGTTCGATCCCCAGCACCCACATGGCGGCCGAGAACCGTCTGAAACTCCAATTCCAGGAGAACTCCAGTTCCAGGGGAATCCGACACCCTCTTCTGACCTCCACGGCATTGCACGACACGGGTGCACAAACCTGCATGCAGACAGTACATTCATACACATACAGAAATAAATAAAATTAAATAAAAAAAATTTTTAAATAAAGTTAACACAAAGCTTATACTTTTCTCCCTTCACCTTCTTATGAAACACAGTTTTGAGCAAGGTTTAAAATTATGGATGTTGGGGCAGGAGAGATAGCTGGAGACAGTGATAAAGCATTTAGCAAGCTTTCAGAGGACAGGGGCTTGGTTCCCAGCACCCACAGCAGGCGGCCCACAACAACCTGTAACACCAACTGCAAGGGATCTGGCCTCCACAGGACCTGCAGCACTCGGTACCCAGAAACTCAAGCAGGCACACACAAAAAAATTAATAAATTTTAAAATTATGGATGTTAAGTGTAGGCATGAGGGAGAAGATTGTGAGTGCCGACATCTATGAAACATACATACTGCTTACCTTGCTTAAGATCACCTTTTAGACTCTCCAGATGGAGCTGGGCACAAAACTTTCCCTAGGTCCCATTTCTAAAAACTTTCTGATATTTGATATTTCATCATTCCTAATATTTAAATCTGGCTAGGATAGCAGTACTTTGCTGGGTACTTTTAGTCCTGTGTGTACTAAACACAGCATACTTGGTGCTGGGGAAATGGCTTAACATATAAGAGCACTTGCTGCCCTTGCAGAGAATGTGGGCTCCTAGACCTATAGAACGTGACAAAACCTCCTATAAATCAAGTTCCAGGGGTTCTGACACTCCGTTCTAACCTCCACAGCACCTCCACACATGTGGGATACCTAGTGACAATCAGAGACACACATATACACAAATAAATTAAGTAAAAATAAAAACAATATACTCTCCCACACTTTAGGAATAGCCCGGAACTTTAAGATTCTTTGTTGTGTAAGACACTGGTCCTTGCATAAAAAAAAAAGAGTTAAAGTCAATTTGTGTCAAATGCCGAAAGTCAAGCAGGAGATACCGAGAGATAATGATAACAGCTGCACAGAGTTCCTAATTCTCATGTACAGGAGCAAAACTATAATTAATGAGTTTGTTAAAAACCTGTCATTGAGCAACTAATACAATGTTTAACAGCACTGAGTACATATATATGTTGATAAACGTATTCATAGTCGAGCCTACTTGGACACAGTTCTTCCCCCTCATCAGGATGTTTCAAGACTCTAAGTGCTTATATTAAAGCATTGATGGTAGACAGACCTTATATATTTATACGTCATATAAAACCCTTATAAATAATATAAGTAAAATAAAAACATCACATCATATAGGCACCTATACAAAAATAAGTCTTATTTGAACACAAGCATTGCGCTGCTGTGACAAGGAGTTTACCAACGGGAAGGGAGTATATACAGCATGGATACTCTGCCTGAAGGGAAATTCATGTCCCAAGTGGGGCATGTCTGAATAGCACTAGATCTGACCATGTTACCCAGAATAGCATGCAATTTCAAATGTATTGTTTGTTTCTAGAATTTTCCATTTAATGTTTCTGGACCCCATTCAACTATAAGTAACTAAAACCATAGAAAGAAAATGTGAGTTTTCCAGGGGTGGTGGCAAACACCTTTAATCCCAGCACTTGGGAGGCAGAGGTAGGCAGATCTCTGTGAGTTCAAGGCCAGCCTGGTCTACAGAGTGAGCTCCAGGCCAGATGGGACTAAAGGGAGACCCTGTCTCAAAAATACCAAAATAAACACCTAAATAAATACATAAATAAATAAATATAAAGGAAATATGGTTAAGAGCAGAGTACTGCAGCTAGTCTATTCACTCAAGTTACACAATAGCTGGGTCTAGGTCTGGGCATAGGTGCACACATTCAACATCCAGAACTGGGGAGGCAACAGCATGAGGATCTCTGTGAGACTGAGGACAGCTTGGTCTACACAGGGAGTTCAATGCAGGCTGCAGCTAGGGAGACCCTGTGGAAAAAAATAAGGTTATATAAAAAATCAGTATGTTTTATATTGAAGAATACTCTCTCACATGTGGACTTAAAAATAGGAAATTGTTTATTCTTTCAGATAGTATTTTGTATTTATGAAATCCAAATTAAGCTAAACTCTTTCTATGATATGAAAAGGTAGATGATTAAGAAAAAGACATCTCGGGGGCTGGAGAGATGGCCTAGCGGTTAGGAGCGCCAATCGCTCTTGCAGAGGACCCGGGTTCGATCCCCAGCACCCACATGGCAGCCGAGAACCGGACTTTAACTCCAGTTCCAGGGGAATCCGACACCCTCTTCTGACCTCTGCAGCATTGCACGACACGGGTGCACAAACTCGCATGCAGACAGTACATTCATACACATACAGAAATAATAAAATTAATAAAAAAAAATTTTTTTTAAAAAGACATCTCTCTCATATATTGAAAAAAATAAATTAAGAAACTATATACTGGTTTTAATTCTTTACTATATTTAAAAACTGAAGCATTTTTCTCAGGCACACAGCACTAAATACACATGGCCTGTAAGGCAAATGAAACTTTGATAATTATGACTAAAATTGTTTTTTAAGTTTCCAGACACTAATATTTATAAGAATACCCTGGGGCCGGAGTGATAGCCTAGCAGTTAAGAGCAGCAACTGCTCTTGCAGAGGACCCGGGTTCGATCCCCAGCACCCACATGGCGGCTGAGAACCATCTTTAATTCCAGTTCCAGGAGAACTCCAGTTCCAGGGGAATCCGACGCCCTCTTCTGACCTCCGCGGCATTGCACGACACGGGTGCACAATCCTATACGCAGACAGTACATTCATACACATATGAAAATAATACACATATAAAAATAAATTAAAAATTAAAAAAAAAGTACCCTGAAGCTGGGCATGGTGGTGCACACCTTTAAATCCCAGCACTCGGGAGGCAGAAGCAGGCAGAGCTCTGAGTTCAAGGTCAGCCTGGTATACATAGAGAGTTCCAGGCCAGCTGGGACTACAGGGAGCCCCTGTCTCAACAACAACAACAACAACAAAAGAATACCCTGAGATTCTATTGCAATATTCCCCAGGGTAAGTTGGTAGCAAAAAAATCATGCAGAACAGGGGCTGAAGAGATGGCTCTGGGGTTAAGAGCACTATCTGTTCCTGAAGACAACCCGCGTTTAGTTCCCAGTATCCACATAGCAGCTAACAACCATAACGCCAGTTCCAGGGGAATCTGACACCCTCTTCTGACCTCTCCAGACAATGCACAACATGGTACACTGACATACATGCAGGCAATACACACATACTCAAAAAATTAAAATGTTACAAAAATTTTAAACATGCAGAATCTACACACAGTGCTTGAGACATAATCCTAAACATATATATATACATATATATATAGAGAGAGAAGCATTAATGAGTTACTAAGAATTTATTTTAAAAAATATATGATAATCAAAAATTTTGTATCTTACAAATTACAGTAACTGGTTATTTAGCAAATATAGCATGATCTCTCCCCCTTCAAAAGCCAGCAATTCGTCATAATTGGCTAATTCAACAGCAGAACAAATGGACAATTCAGAGAGTTGATTATCCTAATAGTGTTTCATTAGCTCAGATATGTCTTAAGAAATGAAAGAGAAAGAAGACTCTGAAACAAAGTGACCCTCAGGGGAGTGATTACACAATACAGTGTGTGAAAATTCCTAAGGAAAACAGTTATTAGACTGTTGTAATCTTAATATATCTGCCTAATTCCTCTTTAAAAGACTAACCATTGAAAAAGTAATAAGAAAATGCATTAACTTTAAAACGACATCAAAAAACATTTTTCTGCATCCTTGAAAGTCAGGGAGCTTCAATCTAGTGACTATTTGGATGAAAAATATTGACATACAATACCACAGGCATTCTAATGAGACAACATTTTCAAAGCAAAATTAAAATGAGTATTCATTGAGTAACTCCTCAACACAAGACCATCGTGTCTGAAGGCATCTACAAAAGGAGAAGAGGGGCTATAAAAATCACAAAAATTCAATTTAAAAAGTAAAGTAAAATGGGACATATTTCTGGGCTTTTTTTCCCCCAAACTTAGTCGAGACAGTTACTGTGTACACAGTCATCATCCCTCCAGAAGATGGAGAATTTAAAAACCACTATACAATGAGATGTCATGGAGTCGATGCAAAGCTGTGTGAGTTGTGTGTGCACGACTGTGTGTGTGGTCAAATTTATTCTCTAAAATGTACGTGCTTTTACAAAAAGTAGTTTTAATGGTAACTAATCTTTTTAAATAGTCAAAGAATATAGTATGTTTGTGTATTGCAGTTTCTGTGTCATATTGCATTTTTTATCATGATTGTTATATACTCATATAAACATAGATTGCTAAACAATGATAATTTTCTAACTGAAAAGCTTCCTGTAAGGTGTCTCTTCTGGTTTACTCATTAACCTGTTTGATGGAGCTGAATAAGTAACTATCCGAGATCAGTGTGATGGTTAATCTTGGTTGTCAACTTGATTAGAGTTGGAATCGGAATCAACTAAGAATCATGCTTCTGGGTGGGTCTGTGAAGGGACTAAGAATCATGCTTCTGGGTGGGTCTATGAAGGGACTCGCTGGGAGAAGACCTTCACCCAGAGTGGGCAGATATCATGCGGTCTGAGGGAGAAACTCGTGGTAAGTACCTCAACCCTGTTACTTCTGCAGCCTCCAGCATACGTTACTAACACAATCCCCACCCCAACCCCCGTGTGTGTGTGCTGAGCAACTCTCTAGACATCCCCAAGGCCATCAGTGGTGAATACTGCTGAGACTGAGCAGCTGCCAGCTTCTCAGCCTCTTCTGCATCCAGACAGTTGTTGAGCTACCGTAATAGGTAACAAATCCCCTTGTTCCATATATTCCATTTATCAGTGATGCCTTTCTAGGGAACGCTGACTAACACAGTCACTAATCAGTAAGAAGATTAAGGTAAATATGCATGTGATACTTTTATATATTTGAACTATTACAGTTACACTATTCAAGGTACACTAGCCTCTCAATATGATAAAGTCTAGAAAACCTAGATCCAGGTTAATCCAGAGTCAGGTTCTATGGATGATCTCCTGTACACTGAGTTTCTCCCACACTAAGCACCGTGAAAACTGTGGTTGCTGTACATGGAAGGAAACCTTTCCTACGGTTCAACGTCTCTACATGGTAAGTGCAATAATAACGCAATCAGTCCCAAGTCTTCACTTGCTCTTAAGAGAATCACCACAGAGTTTCCCTCTAGAATTGTCTGAGAGGCTGAGAGATCCCTGAATCCCCTACCCTTGGCAAAATAAGTTTAAGGATCCATTTCAGACCTTCATTCATTAGCAGCAGAAGGTAAGTGTGTGTGTGTGTGTGTGTGTGTGTGTACATGGAAACCGGAAGGTGATATTAGAGTTTTCACCAATCATCCCTATCTTGTTTTTTGAGATAGGGTCTCTCATTGAACTGTCCAGTGAGATCCAGGGATGTTCTTGTCTCTGCCTCCCAAAAGGCTGGGATTACAGAAGCCTGTTGCCACCCCAGCTTTCACATGCGTGCCAGGGATCCCAATTCAAGTCATCATGGTTGCCCAGCCAGCACTTTGCTGACCATCTCTCCAGCTCAAAGTGGTAATTTTTTAATTGGAAAATTAAGCAATGTGAGATATTTTGGGAATCTGAGATTAAATACTGAGGACCAGAACGAGTTCTTAGTAATAGTTGGAACACGTCTTAAATTTGTTCTGCAAAAAAACTCAGCAGTACTTTCTATAACAACTGTTCAACTCATTGGCACTTTCAGTGAGCAATTAAGCATTTCCCAATCTTCTCCAGGTACCTTGAGCATCACAAATTAAGTTCAAGAATGAGCCCTGCCTTCATAGCCCTGAGTTCAGACTCTGAAAACTGCTCCTCATAACAGTTCTGGTCGTATGTATCTTTTGTGATACCATCATCTAAACATGGCTTTCACATCTTTTAAATTGTTGAAATAAATGATGAAAAGGACAACATTCATGGTACAAGAAATTATAGAAAATTGCCATGCCTACAGCCATTGGTAAAGTTGTATTAAACAAAGCAGTGTCTGCTTTACACCTTGCTCATGGATTTTTACTAAGGAGATATGGGTCAGGAGTTGTGACAGCGAACATGTGGTGCCTGGAGCCAGAAATATGTGCTGCCTGGCACTTGAGATAGCTTCTGTGATCTTCTGATGGGACTGAAGGAGAGACATGAAAAATAGCATAGTTTGGTATCTCTTCACATTCACAGCAGCGAAATCCTCATCAGCAGTATTCTTCAACATTCAACTTTTGCCTCACAGAACTAAGATCCTGATTATGTTCAGGAAATCCTTGATGCTTCCTCACATGATTGGCCGGCATCACTGAGAAAGAGCCAACTGTGGTGGGTCATCATTTATGCTATCTACTGGACTGGTCACTGGCCAGCTGAAAGATGATGAAAATCAACAAATAATACTAAAACTGAACAGCACTAGGATTCCACACTGTGCAAGACAATGACTGTAACTACACAGATATTAAATGATAAAGGCCTACCATGAGTACACTGAGAAGGGCATGGTTATGATTAGAGGACGGAATAAGCTTTGTGTGCACATGTGTGTGGATGAATATGCACATGTGCGTGGATGAATATGCACATGTGTGTGGATGAATATGCACATGTGTGTGCATGCACATGGAAGCCAGAGGTCAATGCTCGTGTCTTCCTCAATTCCTCTCCACCTTATTTTTTGAGACAGGGTCTCTCACTGAACCCGGAGCCCACTGCTTTGGCTAGACCGCCTGGCCAGTGAGCTCCAGAGATCTTCCTGTCTTTGTCTCTTCAGTGCTCATATTACAAACACGTGCTACCACTGCTACTATGTCTTCAGCATAAGGTGCTCAGAACCAGATCTTAGATTCTCATGTGTCTGTGATATGTTCTTTACTGACTGAGCTAACTCTCTATTGCCTGGAACACAATAAACTTTGTAAAGAGGATTTCTAGAGTAGAGCAGCTGAGGGTAGGGTTTCATGCTACTATTTAGCATCTGCATGAGTTTGGGTAAGTTCCTCACCATTGTGAACCCCAGTTTCTCTATTGATAGAAGAGATGTAAAATCTCTCAATATTAAAGTTTTATGTAAGAATCACAAATAACTTGTCTAAAACAGAATAACCAGGCATGGTTGCTCATTCCTGAAATTCTAATACTTGACAGGCTGAGGCAGGAAAATCATGAGTTTGGTCAGCCTGGACTACATAAGGAGTTTCAAGCCTTCATAAGAAGGCCCTGTATCAAACAAAATGCCTTTAGTCCTAGTATCAGGAGGCAGAGGAAGGTGGATCTCTGTGAGGTTGAAGTCAACCTGGCCTCCATAGTGAGTTCCAGGCCAGTCAGAGCTACAGGGAGACCCTGCATCAAAAAAAAATAAATAAATAAATAAATAAAATAAGCAATAAAATAAATAAAAAATTAAAATAAGCAACCATACAAAGTCATTATACTCAAGATGGTGGTGGTGGTAGTGGTCGTTGTGTGGCTGGTTATATTTTATATAAGAGTTATATGAAATAATTCTTTTTTTGGTCTTTTTCGAGACAGGGTTTCGCTGTAGCCCCAGCTGGCCTTAACCAGATATTTAGGCATTAAAAAGTAGATAAGTGGGTGGGGAGTTCTGGCTGGAGATATGCCTCAGCAGTTAAGAACACCAACGCTGGGCAGCTGCTCTTGCAGAGGGCCAGAGTTCAGATCCCAGCACTGACATGGTAGTTAACAATTGTCTGTAACTCCAGTTCCAAGGGATCTGACACATTCTTTTGGCCTCCATGGCCATTGTGTGACATGAGTGCAGTTACATACGTGCAGGCCAAATATTCATACACACAAAATCTTTTAAAAGTGGATAAGGGGGGCTGGAGAGATGGCCTAGCGGTTAAGAGCGCCGACCACTCTTGCAGAGGACCCGGGTTCGATCCCCAGCACCCACATGGCGGCCGAGAACTGTCTGAAACTCCAATTCCAGGAGAACTCCAGTTCCAGGGGAATCCGACACCCTCTTCTGACTTCCGCGGCATTGCACGACACAGGCACACAAACTTGCATGCGGATAGTACATTTGTACACATACAGAAATAAATAAAATTAATTAAAAAAAAGTAGATAAGGGTAAAAAAGTATCTAGCAGTAGCCCCAGCTGGCCTTGAACTCAAACTGCTTTTGCCTCCAGAATGCTGGGAATAAAGGCATGCACCACCACACTGAAAATAATTATAACAAAGATTTTCCACATGTGGAAATAACCATATAATGGAATATTTTTCAAAGGGAGCCATCAAAAAAAGTCCTTTGAAACATAGAAGAGTTATGTGTTTAGAAAATAACCTAAGTAAACTTACTGAAAAAAATTCAATGTCTCTCTTTGATAACTTTTATGGTTAATAAGAAATGACAGAGCCAGGCGTGGTGGCACATGCCTTTAATCCTAGCACTTGGGAGGCAGAGGCAGGCGGGTCTCTGTGAGTTCAAGGCCAGCCTGGTCTACAGAGTGAGTTCCAGGACAGCTGGGGCTACAGGGAGACCCTGTCTCGAAAAGACCAAAAGAAAAAAAAAAGATAGAGCTGGGTAGAGATGGGGCAGTGTCTCTGTGCCTAAAATACTTATGCATGAGAACCTGAGTTTGCATTCGTAGGGCCCACACTAACGGGGGACAAGACACCTGTAATCCCAGCCCAAGTGAAGCGCAGATGGAGGACCCGCAGAGCAAGCTGGTACTGCAATCAGCCAGTTCCGGATTCAGTGAGAGCCCTGCCTAAATATAAAAGGAGGGAAAGCAAATTCGGAAGTCAGTCTAGATAAACCTCGGGCCTCTTCTACATGCACGAACACACACACACACACACACACACACACACACACACACACAAACCTATTTCAAGCTTAGGAAATTCAATTTTTTAAGAGACGATTTCATCTGAAATGAACACACAACTCAGTCGATGGAAAATCCTTCATTAAAGCTAAGGTGGAAAATTCCCATTTTTTTTTTCCAGAAAAAATTTAATAAGAAAACTTTTCAGCTAAATAAAGACTCCCAACTCTGGAAGGAGTGTTCCCTTCTTCTTCATTTCCCCTGTTATGGTCCCAATCTGTGAATTATGGCCATTGATTTCTAGCTTGTTTCCCTGTCTCATGTCCTGGTATATTTACATCCATCTTGTAAATTACTGTTAAATTAGATTTTTCCAAAGCCTATCTCATTATACAACCCTACCACGAAAGAATTTCCAAGGGTTTATTTTGTTTTCTACATCAAGTTAAGATCTCCATCACTTCCAGGAGCCTCTTTACTGTAACTTAATTTCTGTGCTACATCTCCTTTGCCATTCTTATATGGCTTTCTCTCCCTATGGAGTTTTAACTATTTCTTCTCTATTTCCTATTCTTTTTCAGAGACATGTTTTCATCATCATTTTTCTTTTGGACTCTTCCACCGGTGTTGCTTGTCTTCCTAGACATTAGAGCTACTGACTTGTTGGTTTTGGTGTTGCCTTCCACAATCATTTCTCCTGTCCTAGTTCTGATGATGCAGGTTCAGCTAGGGATGATTTTAACAGATAGCCATCTCCATGTATGAGGAGTAGGGAAAGAATCACAATGCTGTTTATTTTATCATTCCTACTTTTGTTTTGATTTGAATATTTTTATTGTCTTTGAAAATGTCATACAGAATACTCTGGTCATATTTACTCCCCTCTTCTAACTCATATCAGGTCCCTACCAACTCAACTTCCCATCTTTTTTTATTTTGAACCATCAAATATGATTTTTGCTGTCCATATACTCTTGGATGTGAGGCCAGCCATAGGAACATGGTTGACTTACCAGAGGCCACACTCTTAAAAAAAAACAGATTCTCTGTCTACCATCAGCCATGAGTTGCCAACAGCTCATCAAACAAGAATAGGACGTTTTGCCCACTCGTGTTCCATGCTGGGATTTTGTATGATTTGAGTTTGCACAGGGCTTGTGCATGCTGTCACCACCTCTATGACTTCATACATGCAACAGACCACCTGTGTCGAGAAAAATAAAATAAAACAAAACTAAACACCATTTCATTGTAGTCGTCCTCCCTTTCTGGCTCTTTCAGTCTTGCTACTCTCTCTTTTATGATGAACCCTGAACCTTGGGAGAAATGGTACGATGTAGATGTTTCAGTTAGGACTGACCACTCCACATTCTCTCATTCTCTGAATCATGACCAGCTGTGAGTCTGTGTTTTAATAAGTGTCTACTACAAGAAGAAGTTTCTCTGATGAGAGCCGAGAGATAGAATTATCTATGGGTATAAGGATAAGTCATTAGGAGTTACTTTAACAGGATGTCCATTCGGAAGAGTAATAGCAGTTCCCTTCTAGATACAAGTTCCTACCCTAAAACAGGTTCCATCCTCTGGAGTGAGGATAGAGGGAATTCTCAATTCTCCAATTGAGATAACTTCTTTCCTGGTGTGGCAATCTGAAAATAAAGCTATCTGGCGCACCATCCGATTAGAAAGTTAGTTACTCCTATTACGATCGTGCCACTGTTGTACTAGTGGACACATCTTGTCACAAGGCTCACTAATGTAGCTCACAGGGTTCATAGCTGGGCAAGGCTGATGATTACTTTTCTCCTCTGCTACGATACGGAGCCCCTTCAAGCACTATGAAACCTAGACAGTAGAGAAGAAGGTTCAAGGTCAGCACAAGCTTGATTTCTCCATGTTCTATGAGTCGAGTATGTAGAATTTCAATAACAGAGTCTTACCATCAAGTTCTGGAGGCTATCCAAGAACAATAGCAGTAGCCTGTAATGTTCAAGGATAATGAAACCTCACTGGCCAGCAACCACTGATGACATCTCCGTATTAATGCTAGCAAGCAATTCCAACACTTTTATTCTAATAATTTATTTTGGATGTTACAGGGTTTTGTTTATACAATAATAAATTTTTCATTGTATCCATCTTGGAGAGGCTAATGACTCACAATTAAACATTTTTGGGGTGGGACATTAAAGGATCCTCTTTTAGTTTTTAAGAAGACAGGTGGCACCTGGAAAGTTCTATCTAGTCTGGACCCTCATTTGATTAACCTGATTGAACATACAACCCCTCACTCCCCGCTGGAAGGTGGGGCTGTGGGGGTTTGGGCACAACAGCCTGCAAATTGGTTTTACATGAAGGATGCTTGTACTCATGGATTATCACTTATAGCTAAAAAATGGGAAAAAAAACTGAGAGAGATATGCAGGACAGTCATGGCAGAATGCATGATCTCGGTGGGGGGGGGGGGGGGGGGGAAGGGAAGGGGAGATATACCTGAACTGAATTGGAAAATGATGTATGAAATGCACAAAGCATCAATAAAAAAAATGTTAAAAAAAAAAAAAGAAAATGTCCAGAAGCCAATTGCTGCAGCTATTGCTATGTCTTGAGTGTTAGGTGCTCAGACAGCCCTTTAATTTCAGCCCAGAATGGATCTAATATTAGCCTTGGGGCGCTAACCCTTTCTTCTCCATTCAAACATTAAATGGCTTTTTGTTTAAGCATGTGCAGTTTTTTGTTTTCATAAGAAAGCACCCATGTTACTTTCCATTCTGATTAATATAAGAGTAAATAGTGTTCTGATTAACAAAGAGGTTTGTGCATAGTGATTATTGTCAGAAATTACAATCAATACTTCTCTGATAGTTGTTGCAAATAGGCATTACACATTGAGAATTCCAAAAAGAAATGTGGTCATTTATCTCTCCAGGTATTCTAAATTATATTCCGGACAAACTAAGAAATGTGCATATTTGCACAATGCGATTTTGACTTCTTCATGAAATTATACTTGATTTTTTGTTGTTGTTGTTGTTTAAGCTGATGCATTAGAAGCAGCCTAACCTTCAGTGATGAGAGAATAGAAGATAAAACAAGCTTTATTAAAACAGTAAAAGAGGGGCTGGAGAGATAGCCTAGTGGTTAAGAGCACCGACTGCTCTTGCAGAGGACCTGGGTTCGATCCCCAGCACCCACATGGCGGCTGAGAACCGTCTTTGACTCCAGTCCAGGGGAATCCGACGCCCTCTTCTGACCTCCGCCGCACTGCACGACACGGGTGCACAAACCTACATGCAGACAGTACATTCATGCACATAAAAAATAAATAAAATTCAAAAAAATCAGTAAAAGACAAAGAACAGTGAAACTGAACAGACTGCAACAATCTCCAGCAACACAGGGACATGTCAAAAACATTGCTAAAAAAAAAAAAAATGAATGAAACAAAACAAAATGACCAATTTTATTTATATTAAGCTAAAAAAGATTGGCAAAAGTAAATAATATATACTATTTACAGATACTCTGGATTTAGAAGTATACAGAAAACCAGGAGACATTTATCAAAGAACTTTATCTCACTTTATTATTTTTGCAGTACTGGGAGTTGAATCGTGTACATATTAGACAGTGCTCTGCCCTCAGCTAGGAATTCTCTGGCCCTCCTCTTCCTCCCTCCTCCGTCCTCCTCCCTCTCCTTCCTCCTCCTTCCTCCTCCCTCCTCCTTCCTTCCTCCTCCCTCCTCCTTCCTCCTCCTTCCTCCTCCCTCCTCCTTCCTTCCTCCTCCCTCCCCCCTCCCTCCCCCTCCTCCCTCCCCCTCCCCCCTTCTCCCCTCCCTCTTCCCTCCTCCCTCCTCCCTCCTTCAGCCCTCTCTTCTTAAACTTCTGTTTGTTTGGAGACAGGACCTCTGTAATCTGCCTTGCACTCTGGATCTGAGTCTTCCGCCTCCTCAGGCTTCTCTGGCTTTACTGCCCTTCCTCAGTTTCTCCATCTGTAAACCCGGGTGGATGGTCAAAGCTCTTATTCACGTGGCTGAAACGCAGAATGAAAGAAGGCAGTTTAGGTAAAGTGCTTAGCCCAGCAAGTGGTGTCTCTGGTGACCACCAAACCAATAGAGGATCTGCTTGCTTCGGCCCTGGTGCGGGTCCCCATTATTTCCCATCTCAGATAATAAGTTTTCGGGGTCTCTTCAGTGTTCACAAAATTGCTATTGTAATATTTTAATGAGTTTTAATTTTGCTACAAAATAAACAAAATGGCTTGGGCCATCTGTGTTTACAATCTGCGGAGCCTTTCCTCGCCCTCTGAAAGACGCGACTACGCTCTGTATGCGCCTCCACTCACGTCCACACCAACCACATCCTGTCTTTCTAGCTTTATGGACCATCCTTTATGTTAGGTCTCCATAAAGCACGCAGACACTAAACACTCGGAGCACTGCCCATCTGTTCCGATGAGAGCGTCACACAGCCCTTTCTCCCTGTAGCCGGTGTCTTCCCTGGAAGCCCCGCCCCGTTTCCTCTCACCCTAGCAAAGATTCTGTCACTTGGTCTACCAGGTAAACACTTCTAGTAGAGCCCAGATCATATTTTGTTACCAGTGACTGAACTTCAACCCTCCTGAAATAATACTATTTTGTGTTTCAAAGGGTCAGGTTTGAGTCCCCATGTTGAGTGATACACAGAAAGGAACAGTACATTATTTTTAAAAACTACACATTGACAGCACTTTAATTCTCCCAGTCTATTAGAATAAATGCTGACAAATTGCATTAATGTAATTAATTTCAGCATTTTGGAGACTCTGGAGCCCTGTGTAATCTTAGCAGACTAATCTCACTACCTTTCACTTAATAACATCATCTCACTTCTCTGAACAACCTAATAATCAGCATGGAGGACTTGAAACTATTTTTGTGGATCTAGTGTCTGAGTGCTAGAAATTGACAGAAAATTCCCAGAGAGTTGTTCAGGTGTGAAGAATGTCAAAGAAAAACCTCTATGAAATGTGATTGAACTAACTAGGATGGTCAGACACAGTCATAGATGGTAGATATTCCCAGCCATAAAACAAAAGCAGATACGTTGCATAAAATTTATTCAGTTGATGAGACTTGTTTAGGTTGAAGCTGTTTAGTCATTTTGACACGTGAGATTTTTTTTATTATTAATCATTGTTACTATTATTATTTGAGGCATGAATAGTCAATATAAGAATCAGTTGTTACTACATGTCAGGCATTTTTATCAATTATCTAAATATATAGATAATTTTATCCTTGCAAAAATTTCCAAGTGTTGAGCAATGTATGCTGGGTAAGAAAGATTCATACTGGCAAAGCAGGAATCTGAAACCCAGGGGCTTAGACGGATAAGCTTCCCCTTCTCATGGACGTGTGGGTCTCAAATATTAGAAACTGTTTTGGCACTTGTTTTATTTACCTCGTAGCTAAAACAAGATTGATGATTTGTCAAAGGGAGAATATAATATTCAATTCTGTGTGACATGTGTGTATGTGTTGGTGTTTGTGTTGCCTGTTCATTATTTTTTTGGGAGTTGAAAAGAGCATTAAATTGTTTAGTTAAAAATATAAACAATAGGGGCTGGAGAGATGACTCAGCAGTTAAAAGCCAACTGCTGAGGGTTCAGTTCCCAGCACCCACATTGCAGCTAAGAACCGTATTTAACTCCAGTTCCACGGGAATCCGACCACCTCTTCTGACCTCCATGGAATTGTAGGACACGGTGCACCAACCTGCATGCAGACAGTACACTCATACACATAAAAAATAATAAATATATTTAAAAATATAAACAATACTAAAAAATAGTTACCTGCAACCTTTTTTTTTTTTTTTTTTTTTTTCTTTTTCGAGACAGGGTCTCCCTGTAACTCCAGCTGTCCTGGAACTCACTCTATAGACCAGGCTGGCCTTGAACTCACAAAGATCCGCCTGCCTCTGCCTCCGCCACCACGCCTGTTACCTGCAGCCTTTTTTATAATGAAAGGATTGAACCCAATCCTCTACTGTTTATGTGGAATAGAGTTTGTGTGTGAGTGTGTGTGTGTGTTTGTGTGTGTGTGTCTTTCTTGAGACAGGGTCTCCCTGTAGCTCCAGCTATCCTGGAACTTACTATGTAGACAACGCTGGCATTGAACTCACAAAGATCCGCCTGCCTCTGCCCCCCAAGTGCTGGGATTAAAGGCGTGTGCCACCACACCTGGCTAAGTTTTAACTATTTATAATCAACCCGATTTTGCTAAACAAATCAAAAGTGAAGATACCTCTATGAGTCTGTATAGCACAGCATATTCAAAGAGAAGGTTTATTCCAGTATAAGAATAAATATCTAATATTTACGATACATAGAAGTGATACATCACCAAGACCTTAGTTGACTGAGTGAAATGGAGGAGACCTGAGAAAGGCACTTTTCCCTAAGAATTATAAACCAGTATTCCCAGCTGTAAGATCAGAGAGAACCCCCGAGAAGCCAGACACTCCCAGCTCCAATTTAATATAATTGTACCAAATTCAGGAAATCTAGAAATACACTTTCTTATGATGCTAAGAGATCTTCCTGCATACAATAAATATGTCACATAGTGTCAATTTGGGTCAGATATAAGCACTTTAAGAAAAAAATAGATGCAAGGACATTTAAACATCACTGAATTAAAAATAAGTATGACTTTTCTGGAAGGTATTTCAGTCTAATGGAAATAGACGAAAACATTGGTGTCACTATAATATGTATAAATTAATGGAAAATTGAGTCACTTTATTATTTATCTATATTAATGAAATAATAGTTGACTTGTCATTCTGTGATACAAATATATTTCTAAGGATCTCGGGAGTGTTACCTTGTACAATAAACTCATAAGAATGCTCTAAAAGGGCATTATTATTTCTATGTTTGAACTGCCATCTTGGCCAACGGCTGCCTAAGACTGATAAGGATGAATCAAGAACAAGGGTGCTCTGAGATATACAAAGAGGTTCCTCTATAAAACCAAAAAAGGCTAGAGTGGTTTCCCCCCAAGGAGAGCCTACAAAGAAAGGAAAGTTAATCCTCTTGAGTTTTTGTGCCCTTAATAGAATATCTCTGTTCCTTTGCCTCTGGTCAGTCAGTGTATCATCTGTGAGATTCCCAGGCTGACTGCCCTTGGCTGTCGAATAGGTTCCTGCGGGGAATTCTGCCTGCCCCTATCAAACAGATAGCCGACTGCTTTCTTGTTAATTAAAAATTTTGATTCTTGGGCTGGAAATGTAATTCAGTTGGTAGAGTGTTTTCTTAGCATGCGTAACCCCGGATTCTAACTCCAGCAGCATTAAAGCAAGCCTGGTATCAACTGCCTGTGATCCCAGTGCTCCAGAGGTGGGGGGAAGAGGATAGGAGTTGGAGGTCATCGTTGGCTACACAGTGACTTCAAGGTCAAGCTGGGACACAGGAGACTTGTCTCATACAATTAAAACTCAGGCTGCTGAGGTAGCTCAGTAGATAAAGGCGCATGCCACCAAGCCTGAAGACTAATCCCTAGGACACACGGAAATGGAAGGAGAGAACTGGCTGCACAGGTTGTCCTCTCACTTCCTGGGACTAAGTGTGCCTGAGAACATCTTCAGAGATTGACAAGGAAATGCACAGAGATATGCATTGTGTGACATGTGCACACACACATAAACAAATGTCCCAAAAAATGTTAAATATCTTTTAAAAAAGAGCTGTGACAGCTGGGTGTGGTGGTGCACGCCTTTAATTCCAGTGCTCAGGAGGCAGAGGCAGACGAATCTCTGGGAGTTCAAGGCCAGCCTGGTCTACATAGTGAATTCCAGGCCAGCTGGGGCTACAGGGAGACCCTGTCTCAAAAAGACCAAAAAAAGAAAGCTGTGATTCAGTAACTAAACAGCCTCACAGACAGCTTGAAGATTCAGAGTAATTGGATTTAAAAATATTTTATGCATCTTATGTACACAAGAAGAAAGGAACTATTTATTTAAACAATTCTCCACAGAATTTAAACAGTCACAACTGAGGAAATGTAATTTTTAAATCTCCTGTAAAGAAAAATTTTATAAATGGCTCAATCAATGAGTCAACATATTAGTCAACTATTAATATTTATTAAGAATTTATACAGGTATTACTCCAGGCATGACGACACACATCTTTAGTGCCAGCATTCAGGCAGGAGAGTCTCTGTGGGATCAAGGCCAGCCTTGTCTACATAGTGAGTCCCAGGCCTCTGTGGCTTCATCTGAGATCCTGTCTCAAAAAAAAAAACAACCCCAAAACAAATACATGTGTTAAGATATTTAATATGTAATTAGAATTATTTATTAATCTGAACAATGTTTATACTTAACTTTTATATTTACATGGTTTTTGAGTGATTCTCTAGTCACTTGTAAATATGTAAATAGTTTCACATACTAAAATTTTTAAGTAAACAAAATGCTTTTTTCCTTCTTAAAAGATTTATTTTTATTTATTTGTATGAGTGCTGTGCTTGCATGTTTGTGTGTGGTGTGCCTGGTGCCTGCAGAGGTCTGAACAAGGAAGTGACCCCTGAGAACTGGAGTTACAGCTGGTCGTGAGCCACCGGTGAGTGAGTACTGGGAATCGAACCCAGGACCTCTGCAAGAGCAGCAAGGGCTCTTAACTGCCTACTCATCTCTCTATAGCTCCTATAAAATGAAAATGAGCAAAAACTATATAATAAACATTATGCCTATATTATAATCAAATTTCAGCTAAATATCCCAGGCATTTAAGATGTGTTTAATTCAAAATTTTAGACAGTAAAATAATAACGTATTTACTTGCTAAAAGATATGACTAATTTAATCAGCTTAGTATATATTGGTAAAAGATGTTAACTAGATTCATCAGTTTCACGGTTCTACAAAACTTTGGTGAGATCCTCATGAACTTTTGATCCTCATTCTATTCAAAGACCATCTAATGTGATTCTTTTACAGTTTTAAATTAGTATTTAATATTTTTTAAAGATAATGGAATGGCATTAAAATTCCCTTAGGGTCCCTATGGAAATGAACACTATGATTCACACATTAATGAACCAAAAATGAATTAAACTGGATCCTTACCAGCAGGAGATAATAGTCTAGTCTGGTAAAACTAGTGACTCTGATATAAAATAGATTGGTGATAATTTAACTCTAAGGATTCCAATCTTCGAATGTTTGTTTACTTTTAAACATTTTCTCATTTTTTTTATTTTTTTAAATTTAATACAATATAACTGGATCATATTTAGACCTGCTTCCCATTTAGCCTCCCATTTAGCCTCCCTGCTCAGATTTCATGCATTCTGTTATACATGGTAAGGGATATTGACCCAAGTTTGTGTTTCCAAATGTCTCTCAGTGCAAGTCCATCCACTGGAGCCTATTCATCCTACATAGCTAGGGATGTGAAACCTGGCTTTGCAGGTCGTCTTTATACAGAAAGAAGGAAGGGAGGGAGGGAGGGGAAAGCAGAAAGAAAGAAAGAAAGAAAGAAAGAAAGAAAGAAAGAAAGAAAGAAAGAAAGAAAGAAAGAAAGAAAGAAAGAAAGAAAGAAAGAAAGAAAGAAAATTAGTTTGGGGCTGGTGGCTGGAGAGATGGCTTGGCAGATAAGAGCACTGGTTGCTTTTGAAGAAGACCTGGGACATGTTTCAGCAACATGTCTGCTAACCACCATCTGTAACTGCAGATCCAGGGGGTCTGACACCCTTCTCTAAGATGCACTGTATGGACATCTCTAAGATGCACTGTACAGACACCTTGAAGATGCACTGCACAGATACCTCGAAGATGCACTGCACAGACATCTCTAAGACACACTGCATGGACATCTCTAAGATGCACTGCACGGACATGTCTAAGATGTACTGCATGGACCTAAGATGCACTGCTTAGACCTCTCTAAGATGCACTGTATGGACCTCTCTAAGATGTACTTCATGGACATCTCTAAGATGTATTGCATGGACATCTGTAAGATGTACTGCATGGACCTTGCTAAGATGCACTGCATGGACATCTCTAAGATGTATTGCATGGACCTCTCTAAGATGTACTGCATAGACAGGTACGCTTACATAAACACAGGCAATACACTCATACACACAAAATAAAAATAAATAACTTTTTAAAACTTTAAATAAAAGAAACTTGTTCCAGCCAAGTGTGGTGCTACAAGTCTTTAATCTCAGCACTCAGGAGGCAGAGGCAGGCAGATCTCTGGGAGTTCGAGGCCAGCCTGGTCTACATAGTGAGTTCCAGGACAGCTGGGGATACACAGAGAACCTGTCTAGAAAGAAGAAAAACAGAAACTTGTTAATTTCCCATTAAAGGAGTTTTTACCAAGTGTCTTGAGAATAGAGGCAAAGCTGTCTTTCTCATGCACTGGTCCTGGCAGTGGTATTAGAGAATAGCAGTAATGGAAGACAGAGATGAGACCAGACTTTAGCAGCATTTCAGTACCATGGCCCTTTCAGGGAATGATAGATAGCCCAGCTTTCTTCTCATGAACTTCATTTGCATATCTCCCAAGGGAGGATGTGTTGGGGGGGGAGGGAAGTATGCCCAAACCTGAAGACCTGTTGATCTCATCCTTCTCATGGCTTCCTTCTCTCTTGCACTTTGCCCAACACCATGGCTCCCTGCCAAACTGAATTGCTCACGGTTCTCTTCCAAAACTACCCTGGAGACCATCTTTCAGTGTTAGAAGCCGCTAGCTTTCCATCTATCTCCGGTCTCCTATGTCTTTTCCCCCCCACCCACATACAGAAGATTCCCTTTGGATTATATACTCCACTCTGGGTTTGGGTGAGGTAATCTGCACCATGTTTAATTAAGCTGATGATGTAGTAGCATATCGTCTGTTATGGGTCAGAAACATGCACACCAATGCTGGAGAATTTCCAGGAAAGTTTATTACAGCTGACTGGACTGTCCCCCACTCTAGAGTAAGGGCAGCAGCCCGACCTTGGGGTTTGGGGATATTTATAAAGTCACTTTTACCAGGGCAATGTTTAACCAGTCTTAGACAAGCATTCTACAGAGCCCAAGTATTGATTAACATATCAAGTATTTTACAAAGAGCAGAAGTATGCCCTTAGTTATCCAATCTCACCACACCTTAACACTTCCTGCTTGAGAATAGGCCCTGATGCACTCCTGAATCCTGTGACTCAGGGCCACTCCTGAAAGTTCCCCAAACCAGATGGGTGTGATGGCCCACGCCCTAAATCCCAGCACTACATCAGTCCCAGCACAGCAGAGGTTTCTGTCAAGGTCAGAGACAAAATGGATTCCTGAACACAATGGAGAAACAAAATGGATTTTATCTAGCCCACCTCATCGTCCACCTCAGAATCCATTCTCAGACCCACTTATTACTCCCAGCTGCAAATTTTCACATGGGTTACCCCCATCGGTCCTCATGGTAACCCATGATGTAGCTGTAGCTGGATCCTTCATCCTTGTGTTAATTTGACTACTAAAATCTACACGGATAAGTAACAGACCCAAAACTGCACAGCTTCTCTGTGACTGAATGCTGTCAGACCATTTTGAGAGATCTCTGCTTATGCCATGGTGATATGTCAGGTGGAGCTCATATAGTCTCTGTAGCAGAGAGCTGCCCAGAGAAATCCATCAAATCTCATCCTCCTCCTCTTCAACTGGCCTTGAGGCTGAGCTGGAAGAGCCTTGGCAGCATGTAAGATATGCTTTGGAATATTGAGAGTGAGGATCTACACCCACTCCAATTTAGCTCATCAACCCTGACAGACCGCATTCCAAAGAAAGATAAACTTTCCTCAGTATCAACTTGGGAAAACCCAAATTTACTTCTACCCTCAGGCTTTGAGATATTCTAGCCTTCAGATGGGCTCTTTCTCTGCATGGTGCTGGAAGATTTTTTTTTTCTCCCTCATTCTCTCATTTTGCTCTATTTGTCTATGAATCTTTATTCTTGCCTTTATAAAGATTGTTTCTCCTTGTGGGATTCACAGGAAAATATCTTGGGCCTTTCTGAGGAACAGTCAAACACTATCTTCAGGGAAATCTTTTGTCTGTTGATTTAAAAACCCTTTATACTTTGATAAGCAGCTTCAGAAAGACATGGACTATAGGATCTACAATATTTTCCGCTATTAGAGAATAAAGTGACCGACAAAGAGTTTTCCATTTCATTGAAAGCCTTGCACACTTCCTTAAGCATCATCCTCATTTACTTCCTGCCAGCCACACTTTCATTTAGCAAAATTAAAGTATTAAACACAAAGGCATGATCTTTGTATTATTATGGTCTTCATCCTGAAGATATGTCTAGACGAAGGATGCTTTTAAATTAGAGTCTCCATCACTTCATTCATAAATGGGAATTATAGTACATTAACTTCCTCAGAGCAATAATGGAGAAAAAGATAAGTCTCCTATAAGAGTTATGAATATGTAAACACTCTCACTAAACAGCTATATAGGAAGGTGCTTCCTTTATTTTGTTAGGAAATTGGCTATATTATCATTTTCTCATAATTATAAATCATTTCTGTATTTCCATCACTGTGTACCATGGTTAAACACACGTTTGGCATGCACATGTTGAACCAAACTAAGCTGTCTTGTTTCTATGACACACTACGAATTCTCAAATGGACGGAAGGATCTGAAGAGTGCTCCAGTTACAATTTCTCTGGAAGCATGTGTTAGTTTACATTAAACTGAATATAAGAGTAAATTTGAGATGAAATTTGAATGCCTATGGTATTTTAAACCTGTACATAAATTCAGGGATGTATCATTAGACTTAACAATAAGAGGTATGACAACTACATATTCTGAATGGAAAAGAACAGATTTTACTGGAATTGATAAAATGATTTTCTGTGTCTTGGTTATGTCATGAGCCTAGAGAAATGGGTCCCTGGTAGCCAGTGTTATTTAAACACAAAAACAATCCACCGAAGGCATTTTGTTAATATGCTTCTTAACAGCATTCAGAGAATGTTGACACAGATGCAGTAACAATAGAAAACCGGAACTTATCTTCCTTCTATTGTCCAAGTCTGATGCCTCATTCAGACTGTTTTCCATGTGTTTCCTTGTTACAGCTCCATCATGTCAGCATGAACATAACAGAATTAAAATTAACTTCCTGAAAGAAAGCTGCTCTCAAAGAGAACAATCTCATTGTCAACACAGAGATGAGCTTTGTGAATAAACAGGGGTGGGGAATAAATAAGGATACACATTACCAGATACCGTTTCTCCCCCTAGACCTCTTGTCCTAAGAACCCAGGGATGGCATTAAAATCTGTCGAAGTTCCAAGTGCATGACACTCTAAATAGCCAGTCATCAAGTCTGTATTCAGAATGTAAACAAAATCTCTAGAGATATCATCTGAATAGGAAAGAATTGTAGATTTTGGTCACATTTTAAGAGTAGGTTTCTTTTGTTAAGGAGGGGTTTTTCCTATTGTAGAGGTTCAAGCACTTTTCTGTTAGTTTAAAAGTGATTAAAATACAATCTCTTTAATGCAGAAAAGTTGCTTTTCCGATTGGTACATCCTTCTCTGTCTGATTCGCACACTGCTATCAGTTTCGTTTAAATCCTTCAGAGCTCAGTCCAGAGTATGGCATTTCAAATGAATGTGGTGTTTACTCTTCAAATGTGTTGGAATCTATTACCAGGAACCATTTGCTAATTGTCCCACATGCTTATGTGAGTCAATAATGGCAAAACAAATATTTAGTGTGCTAGATTTGGTATAGCTGATACTAGTGGCATAGTCTTTTACTGGGGATTTAGAAGTACTTTTTGGATAGTCCATTTGAATGCTTCAAAATCATAGGTGAGCTTTTTTTATGTAGCTCTGTCCCTTCCTGGATGTACTTTACTAAATTCTTAATAATTTATATTTATAATTATTTTTGTTAATATTCAGGGCATTGTGATAGAATTTTTCTTTAGTTCTTTCTGAAAAAAAGTGTCCACCTTTTACCTAAAAGAAGGCTTCAGGAAGTTACAGGACATGCCTAACACTACCCACTGGATGGTCCTCAGACTCTAAATCCAACAAGTCTGGTTGGTATTTAGTCCTGTTATGTGACTATAACAGAATACCTGAGTCTGAACATTGTAAAGAAAAGAGGCTCATTTAGCTCATAATTATGGAGATGGAAGAGCATGGTATTAATTTCAGCTTCTGAAGGCACCACATACAGGAACACATGATGGGCAGAGAGAAAGGAAAGATAGAGTTCAAAATCATATGATAACAGGGGCCAGAATTGGTATTCTATGACAACCAGCTCTCAAGGGAACAATCCTAGTCCTTTGAGAAATATATCCGTTCCTTCCAAAGGTGGTATGTCTCCATTATCTCATCATCTCTTAAAGGTCTTATCACCTCCGTACTAATCCTACTGTAGACAAAACCTTAACTGTGTCCACATCACATCAAGGTCCAAATTCAAATTCCTTTTAGGGGACTGGGGAGGTGACTTCATTGATCAATTACTTGGTAGGCAAGCCTGAGGACCTGAATTCAGATCTTCAGCACTTACATCAAAAGCCTGGGGTGACAACATATGCCTGTAATCTCCTGGGCTGGGTCAGGAAGCTCCAGATTCCTTGAAATATCCTGCCTGCGTCAAAAAGGAGGCCAGCATACAGGAGTCAGAAGAAGGGGATCTCTGAGAGTTGGAGGCCAGCCTGGTCTAGATTCTAGGCTAGTCAGGGCTATATAATAAGACCTTTTCTGAAAACAAGCTGGAGAATGACTGAGGAAGATAACTACTATTGATTCTAGCTTCCACATGAACATTTGTGTGCACAACACACACACACACACACACACACACACACACGCACGCACACACACACACACACACACACACACACACACCCGCCAGTCGATCAGTGTCCTCTTAGGTGACAACATGATATTTCCTACTGTATATTTCCATGGGAATTAATCCCAGGAGGTGGTATAAGACCACACTAAAAAGAAAAACAAAACAAAACAAAACAAAACGGGTGTCTATAGACAATTAGTATATTTTACACAAAGTAAAATTATACTTAGTGATACTGGGATTTCTGGTTTGTGAACTTTTTAAATTTTTTTATTATTTTATGTGTATGAGTGTAGTGTACGTTGGTGCACCGGTGTCATACAGTGCTGTGGAGGTCAGAAGAGGGTGTCGGATTCCCCTGGAACTGAAGTTAAAGACAGTTCTTAGCCGCCATGTGGGTGCTGGGAATCAAACCCTGGTCCTCTGAAAGAGCAGTCGGTGCTCTTAACCGGTGAGCCATCTCTATTGACTTTTTTGTGTTTCACCTGCGTGTATGTAAGTGCACCACAGGTGCACGAAAGGCCAGTGGAGGCTAGAAGAAGGGGTTGGAGCACATGGAATTTGAGTTATAGATGTTTTTAGCTGCTATGTGGGTACGAACCAAATTGGGTCCTTCCGGAAGCAGCCAGTACCTTTAACCTCTGAGCTAGCTCTCTGGCTCCTTTCCTGTTTTCTTTCCCCTCCCCCACAGGCAGGATGGCCTCCATAGGATATTCTTTCTAGAAGGTTAATGCCTGTGAGGGCCAGCATCAAAGGCTAATAAGATGCAGCTCCATGCGTCTCATCATCCAAGGCACTAAACACCGGTGATTTTCTTAAGCTGTAATCATTAACTGATAGGCTCATCCACTTTAACCATTTACCAAGAAGCTCTCCTTTCAGTTCCAGCCTGTTTTAGGCTCTCGGGAAGTGGAGATAAGCAATCAGCCTGAGTGGTCTGCATCCTGACCCTCATTCTGCAAGTCCAATGTTCCAAGAAAACACGAGGACTGAGATGGTCCATCTGGGACCATGGAAGTTTCTGAGGGTCTCTATCTCAACCACTGGCTAGACAGAATTGGTGCTACTCCTCCCAGAAGGAGAAACTCTCCCAGCATTCTGAGCGCTGGTAAACAAGTAGCATATTCAGCAACTATGTTGATCCATGAAACTTGAGGAGATGCTGCCCAAGAAGATCTGAGAACCAGGACTGGAACAATATAGATCCTTCTAGAAATTTCCATGGATACACTGTAAACTTGGGTCTGGCCGCTCAGGAAGCTTCCTCCCTTTTTTATTTCATTGAGAAGAGGCTTCTGTTTTGTTTATGTGAATCTTTCAAATTCTTCTGTCAAGTGAAGTGAGAGAAGGAATTTTCTAAATAAGGCTCTTAGGAGCCAGTAACCCACGGAGAGACCAGGTCTACTTTGTACCTGAGACACTTTGGTACTGCTTCAAAATACAGGGCTGGAGAGATGGCCTAGCAGTTAAGAGCGCCAACTGCTCTTACAGAGGACCCGGGTTCGATCCCCAGCACCACATGGCGGCTGAGAACCGTCTGTAACTCCAATTCCAGGAGAACTCCAGTTTCAGGGGAATCCAACACCCTCTTCTGACCTCCGCAGCATTGCACGACACGGGTGCACAGACCTACATGCATACAGTACATTCATACATATAAATAAATAAAATATAAAAAATTAAAAAAAACAAAAAAACCCAAAATACAGTTACCTTCTTTAGGCCTCTCTTGAATATGAATTGCATGGCACTTCTCTTTTTTAAAAAACATAACGTCCTAGCACTTGGGAGGCAGAGGCAGATGGATCTCTGTGAGTTCAAGGCCAGCCTGGTCTGCAGAGTGAGTTCCAGGACAGCTGGAGCTACAGGGAGACCCTGTCTCAAAAAGACAAAAAAAAAAAAATAAATAAATAAATAAAATAAAAAACATAACGGCAATCTATTCTTCAGACTTAATATTAAATAGACACAAAATAAGATTTAATACTATACCCTAAAAATATAATCTCTTCATAATATCTAAATTTCATTTCTTAACAATGGTAGTCAGAATTTGTTTTTCATATGGGCTTAGAAGGTTAATACTGTGTCATTTAGCTTTCCTTTTAATTCTTGTCATTTAAAGGGAAAGGACAACTACGGAAAAAGTACATGAGGCTAAAGCAAAAGCTGAATTTTTTAGAGTGTGTATATCATTTTTTTTTTTTTTTTGGTCTTTTTCGAGACAGGGTCTCCCTGTAGCCCCAGCTGTCCTGGAACTCACTCTGTAGACCAGGCTGGCCTTGAACTCACAAAGATCCGCCTGCGTCTGCCTCCCAAGTATTAGGATTAAAGGCGTGCGCCACCACACCCGGCAAGTATGTATGTCATTTTAACCATTAACTATACCCTAAACAGCATCCTTTATAGCTTTGTTTATTGTGCTAAAGTCTATTTAAAAATAGACCACGGATGATGAAGGCACATTTTCAATCCCAGCACTTGTGAGGCAGAGGCATCTCTGTGAGTTTTAGTCCAGCATGGTCTATGTAGAGTGAGTTCCAGGCTGTCCAAGGCTACATAGTAAGATTGCTTAAAAATAATGTATATTTTAAAATAGATTCCGTGAGTGTTTACAAGTTTCGTTCACTACTTAATTGGTGTATATTTATAGCTAAGTCTATCTGAAGGCCTCTAGAATATAAACTACTCCACTTCTTTATCCAGAAGTACAGTAGAACCTGTTCCCAGGAGTCAGAGAGCCATGTCCCTCTACAGGAGAACACTCAATGGCACTTCATGCATTCCCAATCCAGATTTTCATTTCCACCTCTTCCTCTACCACATGCTTGCACACAGGCAAAACAAGGCACTGTTAGACACATACACGCCTGCTGCCACACACATATGCACACATATATAATTATATACAAACACATATACACACTTGTCCTCTCTTACATAAAAATGCATACATAGATAGACATACCTGCACTTAGTTGGCATACACATAAATTGACACACACAATATGCACACACATATTCACAAGTGTTCATATACATACATGGACAAAATATATATACAATATATCCATATTAACATATATGTATACATACACACTTGTGATACACACATAGGAATGCATGCACATAGATAGACTCATGTGCACACAAAGTTTTGTATTCACCTGCATATACATATATACTATCACATCTACATTTATCTCTGTAAATGTACAAAGACACATACACACATATGTAAATGCATGTGTAGACATAAAGGAACATATGCACATGTATAAATAATCATACATGCATATACATGAGCAACATGCACTTAAATATATGCACATATACATTCATAGACACAGTTACATATGCATATATGCACACACAAACAGGAATGCACATATAAATGTACTCATAGACAAATACAGAGGCACACACAGAACTACACATACATACAGAGATAAACACATGTGCACCTGCAGACACAGGAGTCTAGACATGTTTATGTTTATTTTGAGGGCTGTGTTTGAAAGAGCTTCCCTTCCTTCCCCTGCCTCATACTCTACCTAAGGCTCCTTAGTTTTGTCCTCAGTGGAAATATCCAGCTATGTTACGTCCAGCTCCTCTAAAGCAAGGTCACTGTGGTGGTTATTTTCCAACAAAAGGATCAGACTTAGATAAGCAGGTTGCTGAGGAATGAAGGGCAGAGAATCCGGAATGGGATAAAGGGTAGAGGCTGCCCTCTCTGACCTCTGACTTCTTTTGCTCAGACTCAGCTTTTCTGATGTACAGAAACTTGCCCGTTTTATGAGAGGCTTTGTTGTAGGTAAGTTAGGTGTGTTAGCAAGGCCAGCTGGTGGCCTCTGACCCCGAAGCGTGACTAGAGGACGGTCTTGGAGATTAGGGCTGGAATCCCCATTCCACAAGGCTTCTTCTGTGTCTTTCCCTCTGAGCCAAGTTTATCTCCTCCATTGTTTTAACGGTTTCACTCTGTTCCCCTGCGCCATACAACGGTGTTCCCAGCAAGGCTCACGTCTTACTGTCAGCATCGATGTCCTGCTCCACTTTTCAGTCAGAGTCTCCTCTAAGGATACCATTTTTCTCTTTTTTGTTGAAGCTTCACCCATGGAGAACATAGATTGAGTTCAGGGGTGTGTGTGTGTGTGTGTGTGTGTGTGTGTGTGAGAGAGAGAGAGAGAGAGAGAGAGAGAGAGAGAGAGAGTCCCTGGAGAAGGGTTGTTACCACTTAAAAACTAGTGGATACATTTTCTACAGAAAAAGACAATGGCTTTCTCTAAGGAAAATCAAAGTGATTTCTCCAACTGTCAGCTGAAGCCACAGCTAGTTTTCGAACACTTTAAAAAAATCCTATGACCTCATTCTGTGGCCAACACCTTTTGCTTTCTTGTCTGCATATTTTGCTCAACAGAATGGCAGTGACCAGTTGAAAGTGTTCTTAGATTTATATTCTCAGGGTCCTGGTAGGCAAAAGGTGTTGACATGGAACTAGAGGTTTCTTCCGCTTTTGAACAGGTTTTGAGGTACCACAATATCCAGGGAAGTACTGTGTGGAGAGCAAGCTGGACGTGTTCAGAATTAGGGCGAATTGCATCAGTCAACATTGGATTCAGTGTTTTGAAAGACCTTGAGAATGAATCTATTATGCACGGCTGGAATTCCATCCGGGCAAAGATCAGTTGGACTCTGAAATATAAAGGTTTCTTCATAGGGATTCTTTAGTATGGTTTGATCTAGTATACAAATTCCCAAATTTTAAACAAATCTTCCAAACCTTAAACAAATATCAAAACAATCACCTCCTACCACTAAGTTGCTAGAATTCCAGCTTAAATGTTCCAGATTTCCGTCATCTCTGTGAGACCAGAAGTGGGAGTTGAGAAGCCAGTGCAGCGGGAACCTCACGGAGAAACAGATGTACCTCACCTTCAGTGTATTTATAGCCTGAGCACAAGTTGTGAGCCAGGCAGGTTGATTGTCACTGCTGGTCGTGACCCCCAGGTAAATGGAGCAGTGGAAGAGGCTAAGCCCAAAGGCACTTTGATGGTACGAAGTTAAATGTCTCTGTGAACTAGTTCCAGTCTTGAGCAAGCTAAGTAAGATATCTGATTCACCAATGATACATTTTTTAAATGTTACCCAAAATGTGTACTTCTGTATTTTGGTAACACATTTTACATGACATGTATAACACATGGCTGAACTTTAATTTTGTAACCAACGATATCCTTAACACCAGATTGAAATTAGGTAAAAGTTTTCAAGTTTAGCTCTCTCTTGAACTCCCTAATAATTGTAAAAGTCTTTTATGTAAGTCTATATAGTTCAGATAGAGTTGCTTTGATATAGTTTCTATATCACTCAATTGTTCCATTCTGTCTTTAAATTGCTTTACTCGTTCCTCCTTCTGAACGTAAGGGGGTTCTTTGCCCTGTTTTTATCTGTACCATTTGTATGACATCTACTCTGAATTATTCTAACATTTTGTTTAAGGTAAATTAAATCTTCTTAATTCAGCATAAGGTTAAATGCTTGCTGAAGTCAAATTGCCCAGGCTAAATTCAAGGTTTTTCATAATCCTATGCACATGTTCTGTGATGGGGCATTGTTATCTCTCCCTCAAGCAACAGATACGCTTCTTCCTCCTCCTAAAGTTTCCCGGTGACCTCATGGCCTAGGCATCTGATTCCTGAGCTTTGGCCAAACCATTCCAGACAGGAGAGAGAAGTGGGTGAAGATCTTTGCTAGGAGGGAGTGGTGCTTGCATGTCAATCCTAATTAAACAGAAGAGCAGAGTGAGATTTCCTTTCTAATTATTTTCTGTTAGTTGGAAGTCAAACATGGACTTTGTATAGAAAGCAGTCATAAACACATAAAATAGTACAGGGTATTGAAATTATTTTACAATCTAACAATATCTATAGCACATCTTCAATCTTATTTTAACTGAAGTTGGTAGTTGTTGTTGTTTTGTAAGAAAAGGCCAGTCGCTGTCTGTATTAGATTTCTGGCTTGCAAATAAAATATTCATCTCTTACCTGCACAAAAGTCAAAAAGTAAATTGCGAGCATGCTAGCCAAGAATGCTTTCCAAACGATTGGATACAGTTAACGAAAATATCCAGGAGCCAAAGAGGATATTGCCTGCTAACTTGTATTCCTGATTCTTTCCTGAAATGTTTTCTTCGTGAGTGAAGAACTATTGTAAATTTCACAACAACAAAAAATTCTAAATACAGAAATGTAAATATTCACATATAAAATATATTAATGTCGGGGCTGGAGGGATGGCCTAGCGGTTAAGAGCGACGACCGCTCTTGCAGAGGACCCGGGTTCGATCCCCAGCACCCACATGGCGGCTAAGAACCGTCTGTGACTCCGGTTCCAGGAGAACTCCAGTTCCAGGGGAATCCGAGACCGTCTTCTGACCTCCGCGGCATCGCACGACACGGGTGCGCAGACCTGCATGCAGACAATACATTCATACACATAAAAATAAATAAAAATTAAAAAAAAATTTAAAAAAAAAATATATTAATGTCAAAAATTAGATGATCAATTTAAATATTCTTATGTGAAATATTCAAATAATACAGGATTGTGACCCAGATTCCTAAATCACCAAATAGATTTATAAAGTCCTAAGAAAACCTCCATGAGAAACATGAGTAAGCATGCATGAAATACTTTTCTCTACCAACTAAAAAAGCAATAAAGCCAGGCGTGGTGGCGCACGCCTTTAATCCTAGCACTTGGGAGGCAGAGGCAGGCGGATCTTTGTGAGTTCAAGGCCAGCCTGGTCTACAGAGTGAGTTCTAGGACAGCTGAGGCTATAGGGAGACCCTGTCTCTAAAACACCAAAAAAAAAATATAAAAAAAAAAAAAGCAATGAAACCTTTCTTCTGATCTCATACGGTAAAAGAATGTATATTCTTTTACCGTATGAGATCAGAATATATATACAAATATATATAATAGAATATACAAATATATACACACAGAATATAGAATTTGTATATTCTATTATTCTATATTCATATATATATTCTGTATATATGTATATTCTATTCACAAAATATATATATTCTATATATATTCTGTGTATATATTATATATATTTTCTACTATATTATATATATATTCGGTGACACTTAGAGAAGGGGTAATTGGCCAACAGAAGAGATCCAATTGTGGATTCTGTACCTCACCAACCAAATGGCCTGAGCGAAGCCATGGATTTTCTCTAAGCCTCTGTAGTGTCTCATGACTCACAGGTATGTGAGCTGATCCTTGTCCACACCGCTATGGGAGTGTCCAGTAGATAAGGAGTTCAAAGCTTCTAGAAAGCATTTGGAAGAGAAACAGTCTAAACTCACTCCTAGAATCTGACTCCTCCTTAGAGAAATAAAATCTAAATTAACAATGAACCAGGTTTCTCCCCCCTTTGAGATGTCCAGTAACATCAAGGCTCTTCTGTGTCAGTTAATATGCATGGGGACTCAAATGGCTTAAAAACAAAAGAAAATTCTTAGCATCTATTAAGACTCTCCATTAAGGTCCAATCTGTCCTGGAATCACAGCAGGAGGAGTCGTGACCAGGACACCTTGCTTTTCATCTCCACCTTTCTTTTTGAAGATCACAGGGCTTTAGCTTTTGCTTGATCCTCCATTTGACCAACTATCTAATCAACAGAGCTGATAGAGCTTACAGAATCACTCTGATAAGGAAGAAAGAAGAATGGCAGAATTTCCCAGAAACCAAGTCTGATTAGAATAAAAACAAAGACCCACAAAGACACCCCAAAAAAGAAATTTGTTGTCTTTCCCAGCTACCAAAAAAAAAGTCTGGTCATCCACATGATCATCGGCATAGGTATTACTCTTACTTTAAGTGTGTGTGTTTGTGTATGTGTGTGTGTGTGAGTGTGCATATGCACACATGCATTTCTGCTTACCCCTTAACAGTTTAAGTATCTTAAAATTTTTAATTTGCGTCAAGCCCTGTGTTTAATGGACCAAATATAGACAAGATGTCTAGGAACAAAGTTGCTACTCAGAAAAGAGAGATGAAGAAGGGATTCAAAGAACAATGTCATAGCAGAAGCATGGGTGTACACAGAAGAGGTTCACATGTTACATAGGAGAGAGAGAGAGTGAGAGAGAGAGAGAGAGAGAGAGAGAGAGAGAGAGAGAGAGAGAGAGAGAGAAACACCATGGTATGTTCAGAGGAAAACAATAACAATGCTATTTTATTTTACATTATTTTATTTTGAGGAGTGGTCTGTAAATGTTTGCTTAATTTTAGCACTTTAACACCTCTGCCCTGTGTGACTGCAATCAAAGTCAAAGAGCCCTGAAAACTGGCAACTGGCTGACACACACAGACTCTTAAGAGATTCTTTAGGTATTTTCAATGGAATTCAAAAGATAATGCAGATTTTTGTAAAACACGAACATTACTGAAGACCTTATAAAGGACCACAGCTGTCTGCCTTCCTGAATATCAGGAAGTAATTCCATGCTCCAGAATAAGACTGGAGTAATTCAGCTGCATGTGACTCTGGACCTACTGGTTATATTTCTAAATATACCACTGACTTCTGACCTTCTTAGGAAATATTTGCATGTTCCACTTTCCCCTTCAGAAAGGAAGTCGATTAACAAAAACACAATGTTAACATCCATAGATCACAGGATCAGACTAGATTGTTGGGGCCTGCCCCAAAATTAGTTCCAGAAAAAAAATGTGCACTTTATTTATATGATGTAAAATATTTGCTTAACAAATCTTCCATAGTGGCATTTAAGGGACTATATTTCAGAAAGAATCATTACACTATTTCAGGAGAAATGAATTCCTGTATTGACCCAGGATCTGCATAAACCATTAAATTGGAATAATCAATGTCTTAGATAGGAATTCAGTTTTTCGTGGTTATCCAGGTGTGTGATCTTTTTCCTAAAAAATAACTTCTTGTCTGACATAAATCTGAAGACATGATTTATGGATTAGTGGATATTTTAGGTGGGAATATCAAGTGCCAACATCTGTGAAAAATATGAAATGAAGAAAACAGCAAAAATGAGAAATACAAAATGAAATAATCAACTCTAGAAATCCATTTTTCCAGAGATAAAAATTAGTAGAATCCATATGCTTCACATTCAAGAAAAGTAAGGGTCTTTTTCCAAGAAAGAAATTGGAAATGTTCAAAATGAATGTAATTTCCACATGGTTATTGATTAATTAAGCCAACCCATATACAATTTATAACTGGAGAACACAAAAATAGTCACAAGGTACATCAAGTCTGTGATCTCGAGTCTCCTACCCTCCTTGTCCAGAATTTCAGTGATGTTCTAGCTCCCTCAAATGTATCCGTACCGCCTCTTACTGATTTACACTTTCAAGAACTGGGCTTGAGGCATGGGGAGATTCAGTTCCCTGGGCAAAGTGCTTGCCACTCAACATGAGGAGCTGAGTTCTGATTTCCAGAGCCCATGTGGAGCCAGGCATGTTAATACATGTTTGTAATCCTAGGGATCCTGGAGACACAAGGGTCAGAGACAGGAAAATCCCCAAGAAGCTCGCGGCAACTTAACCTGCCCTATGCAACGATCAACAAGAGACCCTTTCTTAAACAAGGTAGAAGGGGAGAGCAGAAATCATAGCTGACCTCTGACATTTGCCATTCATCATTCGCCAGGTGCACTATGACACATACAGGCCCCTACTTAAAGCACACAAGAACACACACACACACACACACACACACACACACACACACACACGGGGGGGGGAGAGGGGTGCAGGTAAATGAATAAAAGATGGGCTTAAATAATCTAAACGTCAGTATCAGAAATGGGATTAGATTCTGTGAGGTGAGAACACGCAGTCTTCATATCCCGGCATTTCTTAGGATATGATCTTTCTTATCAAAACAACCTCACTGCTCATAAGCTTTTCTGTCTGCCAACAGCCTCCATAATTAGATCTCAGCCCTTCACAAAGGGCAAAAATCAGTACTGTTTAGATCTAACTCACTTCAACATAAAGTTTTCCTGAGGAGTGTTCTATAAGAATGAATAAAAAACAGCAATGGTCATGAGAATGTTTGTAGGACAAACATGCCTGACCCCACACATACATGAACCCACACATACATGGATCCACATATACATGGCCCACACATACATGACCCACACATACATGGATCCACACATACATGACCCACACATACATGGATCCACACATACATGACCCACACATACATGGATCCACACATACATGA
The DNA here is from genome assembly GCA_009823505.1 of Rhizomys pruinosus. Classification (NCBI taxonomy): domain Eukaryota; kingdom Metazoa; phylum Chordata; class Mammalia; order Rodentia; family Spalacidae; genus Rhizomys; species Rhizomys pruinosus. The sequence continues at coordinate 880,953 of VZQC01007033.1, read as the reverse complement.
CCCACAAGTACACGGACCCATGCATACATGACCCACACAAACATGGGCCCACACATACATGGGCTCACACATACATGGGCCACACATACATGGGCACACAGATCTCTATATGGAATGAAACAAGGCTCCTGTTGAAGGTTCAAGTAGCTACTGAGGGCTTTGGAGGCAGAAGAGCAGAACTCTAGAACTTGCAGGCTTTGAGGAAGGTCCGTGGTTCTCTGGAGCAGTCCTGGACATTGTTGTGAGGGAGGAGTACCCTGAGCAGAGCAGCTTGTCCTGCACTTATGTTTAGTGTCCTTAGATTCAAACTCCTATTGCATAGTTAGGGTGCTTCTCTTAACACAAGCTGAGAAACTTATCTCCTTTGCTACTAATTACCCAAGGCTAAGCCATGTGGCCAAGTGACAAAATTATTTCCCCAGCTAAAAAGCTATTTCAAGGCATAACTGGGTCTATTTTGGGTGCTCTTCTTTGGCAAGGGACCTCTGTACAGAAACAGAAAGGCTGTGGTCCCCATGTAGTATAACACTTCTGCTGTTTTTATTTTTTAGTTTAATTTATTTTTTTCAAAAAGTTGTTAATGCTCTGGGTTCAGATTCCTGGCTGAAGCCTGTGGCCTCTGAGGATGGACTGTAACCATCTGAGAAAGTGTTAGGGGGGAATTCCAGGAGAACACAGCATTGCTGTTAAAAGGGAGCAAAGATTAGGGTCCTCTATAGATGAAAAGAAGTGCTGAAGTGTGCTTAAGTCATGACTCAGTCAGCCTTGGATGCTCAGTGTCGCCTTTCCCCCCCGCTGATTGCTGTTCCCATCGTGCTGAAGATCTATAGCTACTACTTTCTTGCTCCTCTAGACTTTACTATGAGAGACTCAACTTTTGAAGGTAACTTCAGGTAACAATAACTGAACTTGGACTTGGGATCACTTCAGTGCAATGACAGTCGTTGGACTCTTAACAAGATAAAGATAATTTTCACAGGTACAGGGGATTACGATTAAGAGTACTTCCTTGTCCACTGCCAGCATAACTACAACTTCAGTTTATTTCCAGGAAGCTTTCTGTCAGGGACACATCTTTTCCTGAAATGGAAAGGGTTACTCCACAGCATCTGTCTTAAACCCAACGGAAGATCTGTCTGCTTATCCTCTATCAAGCATTCAGACATTAGAACTTTCAGTGACAACAAGCCTAATGAGTCCCTTGTCACTTTCCGCAAGTTGACCTTCAAAGTAGACAGTGAATATTGTTAAGTAACAATCATGAGCTATGAATTATGTTTATCCTGTAAATAATAACTGATTTTTAAAAAATACACTCCAAAAGAAATATAGACATGAGTTGTAGAGGAGTTTGCAAGCCAGGCACTTATGGGAAGAGGATGCAGGGTGTGCACTGTTTGGAATAGTACGTACTGCATCCCCGATTTCAGGGAAGTGTGCGCTGAAATTCCTCACCAGCTGAAATTTCCACGAAGTCCCATCCTATAGGGATGAGTGGAGTCTTACCTTGTCACATGTTTACAGAAGACATCCCTTAATCTCTCTGAAGAGAACTTCCCTTTCTTTCTACAAACTTTGAGATCGCAGGCAAGAAGGGGTCCTGACCTGCCATTCAGCATTAAAGTCCTAATTGGGGTAGTGAAATCACAGTGCATACTTCACCCTTCACTTTCCTGTGAGGGAAAGAATTATCCAGAGTGAGAAACTATGTCAGTGTGTTGATGACGAGCTTGTTGTATGCAGAGGAGCTGTACTTAATACAAAAATACATAAATGTCAGATAGCTGTCCTCCGGCTCACTTTACTTCCATGCTTTCCTCATTTTCTTCTTTGAAATCAAGATTCTTCCGAAAGAAACATGAGAATTTTCTTCTCTAAGTGAGCTGAGAAAATTATGCTGTCAGAGAAGAACAAAGTGCAGGTGATCATTTTCCTTACATTTCATTCCCTTTTCAAAACTCAAATCTACCCTAGCTTGGAGTGGCTGTACATACTTGTCATCCCAGCACTTAGCACGAGTCTAAGGCAAGAGGATTAATTCAAAGCCAGTATTAGCTACACAGCCAATTCCAGGCCAACCTGGGCTATGTGAAACCCTGTCTCAAAAAATATAAACAAAAATAACTATCAAGTCTGTGCCGGGATAGAAAGATATCCGGGGCCTTATCTCCTGTAGATGGAAATATAAAATGATTTACCACTGTGGAAAACAATATGAAAATTAAACACGGGGAAAATTAAAGATAGTATACGGTGCCGTGTCTCCATTGCTGAACACACATGGAAAAGAATCAAAAATAGGGAGTCACGTGGACACCTGTGTTCACTGCAGGCTTATTAGAATGACTGAAGGGTAAAACCAACCCAAATATCCATTGATTAATGAGTGCATAAGCAACACTTGATGCAAATGCCTGACAGACTATTATTTAGCCTTTAAAAAGAAAGAGATTCTAGGGGCTGGAGAGATGGCCTAGCGGTTAAGAGCGCCGACCGCTCTTACAGAGGATCCGGGTTCGATCCCCAGCACCCACATGGCGGCCGAGAGCCGTCTGAGACTCCAATTCCAGGAGAACTCCAGTTCCAGGGGAATCCGAGACCCTCTTCTGACCTCCGCGGCATTGCACGACACGGGTGCACAAACCTGCATGCAGACAGTACATTCATACACATACCGAAAATAAATTTTAAAAAAAATAAAAAAAAAAAAAAAAAGAAAGAAAGAGATTCTGGGAACTGCAGAGATGGCTTAGCAGTTAAAAGCACTGACTGCTCTTGCTGAGGACCTGGGTTCAATTACCAGCACCCACATTGTGGCTAACAACTGTCTTTAACTTCAGTTCCAAAAGATCAGACACCCTCCTCTGGCCTCCACGGACACTGCAGGATCTGGATGCACTTACATACATGCAGGCAATATGCTCATACACGTAAACTAAAAACAATAAATAAAAAATAAGTAAATAAAAATGAAGGGGAGTCTGACTGCTAGCTGGACCTTGAAGACATTATGACAAGTAAAATAAACCTCTCACAAAATGACAAACAGTACCTGATACTACTTATGTAAGTTACTGAGAGGTCAAAATCACAAAGACAGGAAGGACAAAAATGGTTGCTAGGGGCTGGATAGAGGGGCTTTAACAAGCAAAGATTCAGTTCCTCAACATCAAGAGTTTTCCAGAGCTGGGCGTGGTGGCGCACGCCTTTAATCCCGGCACTTGGGAGGTGGGATCTCTGTGAGTTCAAGGCCAACCTGGTCTACATAGCGAGCTCCAGGCCAGTTGGGACTAAAGGGAGACCCTGTCTCAAAAATACCAAAAAACAAAACAAAACAAAAAGAGTTTTCCAGAAGTAAATGCTGGTGAGAGTTGTGCACGTGGGTGCAGTTAATACTGCTGAAATGGTTAAGATGGTAATTTTACTTATGTAAAATTTTTTTTTTTTTTTTGGTCTTTTCGAGACAGGGTCTCCCTGTAGTGCCAGCTGTCCTGGAACTCACTCTATAGACCAGGCTGGCCTTGAACTCACAAAGATCCACCTGCCTCTGCCTCCCAAGTGCTAGGATTAAAGGCGTGTGCCACCTCGCCCGGCTACTTATGTATATTTTAACCCAATAAGAATACAACAATTTTAAAAGTATTTGGAGGAGGTGTGTGTCCCATGGGGGGCACAGAAACAAGCCTCCAGGAGCAAGGCATTCATAAATTGATACATAAAGTAGAAGCCAAGGTATCTCTTCTAGTAAACAATCTGACGTCAGTGCTAATCTCCCAGGAGTCAAATGAATCCTGGGCTGTCAGTGAAATTTCTTTCAAAGCTGATCTATGGGACGTTTGTTTATGTCAGCAGTTCGGAACACCCCACACAAAGTTTAATCGTAAAGTATCAAGTACTGATGGGCACCACACAAAGACCTGTGTCTGCCGGTAAAATGGGGGCAGATGGTTCTCAGGACTGACACGATAACAACAATGCCTGATTGTTTCTACTACGAAGCCCTTACAGAATCAAAAATTCAAAAGTCCAAACTGGGGAAAGATGGAGGAGGAAGGTGGAGACAGACCGACCTGGGAGACAGCATGGAGGGGCGGGGTGCACAGACGGGAGCAAAATACACTGAGTGCATTGTGAATCGCTCAAAGAGTTAAGAAAATGTGATATTTTTAAGAGCTCGGCAAAGAATTCAAGTAAGAAAGCAGTTGGTTAATTCATAACAGAGAAATTCAGCCTCATGGAATATTGGAATATTGGAAACGGGATAATGCATGTTTGTGTGCATTGGGTTGAAATGAAATTCACCAAATAATACATTTTAAGTTATGTGTCATGGGTAAAGTGTGATATCAATGTCTTACTATTCCTTTTTTTTTGGCCAAGGTTTCCCTGTAGCCCCAGCTGTCTTGGTACTCACTCTGTAGATCAGGCTGACCTTGAACTCACAGAGATCCTCCTGCCTCTGCCTCCCAAGTGCTAGGATTAAAGGCGTGCCCACCACACCAGGCGTCTTACTATTCTTTAAGCAGACCTGCTGAAAGCCATGAACTCCATCAAATCCAAGCCAATGGGACACAGGCTTACATCTTGGTATCAATTTGTTCCCTCAGTCAACCACACTATTAGATTTGGGACATTCCCAGCATATTATTTATTGGGCTACTAAAAAAAAAAGAATTGGCATCAAGTTATTTGTCATCTCTTCCACGGTGGAGTGAGGTCTGTGCTTGTTCCCTCAACGTCTGTTGGAGGTGTGGCTGCTTGAATCATTATTGCTTATGCTGGATAGAATGCTGTGGACTTCCAAGCTAGATCACAAAAGGCTGTGCAGTCTGTATATTTGTTTGAGGGTCTTCCCTAGGAAAGTGAGCTGTGTACAGACAGCCTAGCTGCCCGAACTGTTCACGAAGACCACCATATGGGTTCAAAAGGGCAAACCCAGTTCAGCCCTCAACTGCTAAAATAAACAAGTGCTTGCTGTACCACTGAGCCCTACTGCCAACAAGCCCCAGAAGACATCTGGCTGTAACTGGATGAGCCATGCAGCCAAGAGCTCTATACCTGAGCCTTCCCTTTCCGATAGGAAAGAAAATCATGAGGAAAAATATAATTGTTTTTACTGCAAAATTTGGGGAGAGGGTGCAAGACGTTCTACAGTGAACTCATGCATTCAGACTACTATACAAAACAGGACCACAATCCAGGCAGCTGCAAATAACAAATTTTATTGCTTGCAATTGAAATTTAATATCAAGATGCCAGCAAATTTTGTCTTGGATGACAGCTCACTTTCTGGTTCTTAATGGGAACCTTCTCCAGGTCTCTTCACAGAACAGAAGAATTGAGGTGACTCTCTGAGGTCTTCTTATAAGGAACCTACTGTGTCAAATGAAAAACATGTCCCATAAGTTCAAATATTGAGACACTTGGTTCCTAGTTGGTGGTGGTGTCTGGAGAGAGGCCATTGAACCATAGGAGCTACAGCCTTCCTGGAGGAAGCTTGTCTCTGGGGACAGCTGTGGAGAGTTAGCAGCCTTCCTGGAGGAAGCTGGTCTCTGGGGACAGCTGTGGAGAGTTAGCAGCCTTTCTGGAGGAAGCTGGTGTCTGGGGACAGCTGTGGAGAGTTAGCAGCCTTCTCCCACTTGCAGTTTGTGCTTCCTCTGCCTTCTTTGTTTGTGTTAAATATGAGTGGTCAGCTTTCTGTTTCATGGACTCCTTAAGCCTGATAAACTCTTCCTTCTGTAAGTCGCCTTGGTGATGGTGTTTCTTCCCCAGCAACAGAGACGCAACTAACACAAGAACTAATCTCACTTGTGAGGACTCCGCACCTAAATTAATCACCTCTCAAAGTCTCCCCCTCCTAAAACTATTACCTGTCACCTGAAACAGGGTAGAATTGTTTCAACCTACATGGATATAATATGTGTGTGTATTTGGTATGCATTGTATGTATATGCACATGTGTGTGGGTACTCATTTATGTGTGTCCATGCAGAGGCCAGAGGACAACCATTTCCCAGACACTGGCCACCTTGATTTTGAGACAGGATCGCTCAGTGGTCAGGGTCTTACCAAATTCATTACACTGTCTCATAAGCCTTAGGGACCCACCTGTCTCTGCCCCCCACCCCCACACACACAGTAGGTCTACAAGTACAAGGCGCTTTCCCTTTAATGTGTACCTCGGGCTCTGAATTGGAACCTAGGTCCTTGTGCTTGCAAGGCAAACACTTCACAGAATGAGGCACCTCCCTCGTCTCTCAACAAACCCTTTGGAGCATCACAAACATTGAGAAAGTTGCTCATATTAATCATCTCAATAATGGCCTCTTCAACTCAGAGAATACAGAGGTACAGAAAACTCTATCCTTAAATGTAGATGATTCCAGATGCCAGTGGGAGAGGGGAAGGGTACTGACAACATCCAACCTTAAGTTCTCTTAAGGAAACTTGGAAATTTGTAAAGAAAAAAAAATTAATATGTGAAGAAGCTATTCCTAGAAAGTGTCGACATCACCCTGGTTTTAATTCTACAACCACATGTCAGGAGACGTCACTGTCACAGCAATCTGCTGCAGGGGTGGGCTTTCCATCTTATCCCAGCCTGACAGTTAAGGGCTGCATCCTAATGAAGGTAGAATAGCAAGAAGTCATTTAAACTGTCTAAGTGTATTACCAGGCAGATGTTCACATAACTCACACAGATGTGCTTTGTCACCGTGTGACTAACGCTGCACTGAAGTGAGGAATCAAGTATTAAAAATGGAGAGGAGGAGATTCATTTGACATAGACTAATTTTTTTTGTTCTAGTATTTGCATACCTCCACCCTAAGAAAACAAAGAGAAACACGTCTATCCAATTGCACTCCATGTGGCTATCCCACATTAATAGAAAAGCCCTGGTTAGCAGGACTTCTTTCTCCTAGCACATCCAAGTATATGTATTAGATGCTCTACCAAAAGTCCCAAGGGGCTGAGAACGTAGTTCAGTTAGTAGACAGCTTGCCGAGCACGTATCTAAGCCCTGGGGTCAGTCGCCAGCTATGCTTAAAACCAGGCCTGGTTGGACACACTTTTAGTCCCAGCATTCAGGAGGTAGAGGCAGGAGATCGGGAATTTAAAGTCATTCTTAACTACATAAAATCCAGCCTGGGCTATCTGAAACTCTGATTCAAAAACAAACAAAAAAAACAAAAGCTAATTACATTATGAAACATGGTAAGGATTTGATCTCTTCTGATATTAAAGCATACTTACGTTCAGAAGCTGCCTATATTCTATGAATTAAAATATATCTAGTGATAATGCTTTTTAACTTTTAATTTTAATGTATCTTTAACTGATACAGAATTGTCCATATTTAATAAATACAGAGTAACATTTTGTTTTAGGTACCTAGAAGCTGCTGATCAAATCAGGATGAACAGTCTAGCCTTCCCCTCACACATTTATCATTTTTCTATGGCTGATGGAGAGAAGATTCTCTTGCAGGGAAACCTTTAGACTGTTTATGCACATCTGGAAGCAGTTAATTTTACCACCTTTGTCACTTTATCCAGAGATGACAGAAGCAACCAGACAACACCACTACTTTCCATCCTTCTCCACAAATGGTTGAAACGTCAAAAGTATAGCATCCCTGGCTTCCTTGCTTCTCATAAATGGTAGATTGGGTGGACCAAGTTCATTTCTCTTGATAATTTATTTTATTCTTTAAATTATATTAGTGTGTGTGTGTGTGTGTGTGCGTGCACACGTGCGCACGCGTGTGTGCCATGGTACTATGTGGGGGTCAGAGGGCAACTTTCAGGCATCAGCTCTCTCCTTACACCATGTAGATCCCAGGGATTGAACTCCAGTTCTCAGGTTTTATCAATGGCTGAGCCATTATCCCAGACCCCCTTGATAAGTTTTTTAAAGTGTACATTATAGATTTTTCACTACTCTTCCATGGTATCAAGGGAGACTTTAGTAACTCTAGATTCCATTGAACCGTAAAGCCAGTTCCATATACCAGCAAGCCTACATGAGAAAACCATCCTTACAATTCTGTGTCTCTAAAACCTTCCTGGTACCACCATTAGTCAGGATGGCCAGGACCTCACGATCTCCCTCCCTCAGCTGGCCTAGTACTGGGACTGTAGGTGTATGGTCGAGTACTTCCTATATTAGCCTTGTCCCTATTAGCAATAGGGATACTGATTTTATCCTAAATACATATTAAGACAATAGTTGATTATGTGATCATAATAATTAGATTCATTGATATGGAACAATAGATACAATATATTCTTTTTTTGGTCTTTTCCAGACAGGGTCTCCCTGTGGCCCCAGCTGTCCTGGAACTCGCTCTGTACACCAGGCTGGACTTGAACTCACAAAGATCCCCCTGCCTCTGCCTCCCAAGTGCTAGGATTAAAGGCGTGCGCCACCACGCCCAGCTGCAATATATTCTTAATAGAAAAGAAATAGGTTGTCAAATATTATAGTAGCCATTATTCTATCTCAGTGAGTTAAAAATATTTATAGTTGTTTAAATAGATGAAAGTCCAAACAAGGTCTGGTGATCTGGACAACTTAGGAATCCCCTGTTTCAAAACAAAAATAAAAAAGTGTTGAGATCACAGCTCAGTGGTGAAGCTAAAGGCTTACCATATGAGATACATTGGGTTAAACCCTCAGTGTGCCCAAACAAAATGGCACAGACCACAGTTATGGCCACTAAGGCCAGAGTATCCCTCTTTTGTACATTCATTGTATCTATTAGAGAAAGATATAAAGTCCCTCCCTCCCCCAGGAAGGTCCAACTCCAGAGGAGTGCAATCTGCCCCCACCCAGCCAGATAGTTGTCTCCTGTGACCTGCCCAACTGGCCTGTTACAAGCTGCCTCTAGCTTGTATAACTCTATATAACTTGTATTTCTCTCCTTTGATCATCTGTCTTTTAGCTTTTCTGTACTAAACAAAAATCATCATCGTCTATCTTTTACATTATATGTTAATTGAATTTTGTGCATTTTATACATCTTAATCATATTTAGGCCCCTAGCTTCCCCCTCCCATAGCCTTTCCACCAAACTTCTTGCATTCTGTCATACATGTTAAGGCTTATTGAGTCAAGTTTGTGTCCCCAGATGTCCCTTGTTGTGAGTTCATCCACTGGTGCCTGGTCAGCCTATCCAGTACCATTCTCTTAAAGAAGACTAACTCTCCCTTACACAGCCGTTATCAGCTGCCAGCACATCCCCAACTTTTAACCCATTTCACCAGTTCTGTGCTGGGTTTTTGTCTGGCTTGACTTTGCATGGATCTGGTGCATACTGACCATTGCTGTAAATTCATATGAGCACTGTTCCCAGCCGCCTGGAAAACTGTTTCCTTGTGCTCACCCACCACCCCTGGTTCTGATGGTCTTTCAGAACCATCTTCTGCAATGGTCCCTGAACCCTGGATGGGAAAATGCTTTATTACCCAGAACCCACCATGATTCCCTGTTCTTGCTCAGTATACATTCAGAGTCATTAACTTCGGGGATGAGGGAACTTGGCAGGATATCTTTAAGCACATCACAGCATTTGGGGCTAATTTGAGATCTGTCTGGTAGTTGGTTTCCGTCTGCTAAGACAATCTAAACAATATAGAATTAGAAACTGGATAAGAATCACCAAAGCGTGGCTCGAAGCAATGAGAAAAACAAGTCGAGAATTTATAGATACTTCCACTTCTTATTCAATATATACATTTGGCTCATTTGTATTTTCAAACCTTGGCTTCTTTCTTCCTTTCAATTTTTCATGCAAAGATAATCCTTTCATATTCTAGTGCTCATGACTGAAAAGACACTAATAAGCTATCTTTTTTCCCTCAACCATCTGAGATACATGCTGTCAACGGATAACGCCTAATCAAAAATGCGCTCGTCCTGATGAAAGTGCAAACACATAAGGCAATAAGATGAGACCCTGCCTGGGCAGAAAAGAGAGGTAGAATATCAACCTGACAAGCCTTAGGAAGCATAAGATTGGGCCCTGCACATAATCTTATAAACTACCCAAACATGCACTGTCAAATAAATGAGAACAAATTCCCGAGATTTTGGTCCAAAGTTCAATATTTTAATTAATTTTAAAATTAATATTGTGAATTTAATTAATTACATTATCAATTTAATTCACATTCCACTTTGTCCACTGCTATGTAACACACCACCTCTAAAACAGAGTGGCTTAAAACAGTTCCTTAGGTTCAGGAATCCCAGAGTAGCTAAGCCTCATGGAATGTTCCAGAACATCTAATGAGGTTGAACCTATGACATCAAATGAAACCACAGTCCACAACAGGATTGTCTCAGGCTGCAGAGCTCACAAGTACCATGACTAACTGCTTAACTCTGCAGAAGGTCTGCATACCTCAGGCAGCTGAGAGTCCTCAGGACATGGCTGCCGGCTACTCTGCAGTGAGTCACTATGGGGTACTGATCAAGGAAGAAGCTACATGCCTTCTCTGACCAGGTCTCAGAGTGACACGTCATCACTTTATCACAGTTCACTCTGTGGAAGTGAATCATAAGGCCCAGTCCACACTTAAACACAGAGGGGTTAGTATTCACAGTTAAGGAGAAGATCTGTATGCCTTTTATTTCTGATGGAGCATTAGGTTAAAAAAAATTAAAATCTTCTCTCTTTTAATTAAAAAAAAATACAGATTCACCGTAGAAGCCTAAACAACTCAAGTGTGTTAAACCTACCTTGGGGCAGGAGTTGTAGCTCAGTTGCATGGAGCCCTGGAATTGAATTCTACTAACAGATAAATGGCTCTGGTGGAGCAGGCTTGTGACTCCAGCATTTGGAAGAGGCAGAAGGATTCGAAGTTCAAGGTCATCCTAAGGGTGTGATTTGTTTTCCTGTTGCTAACAAAAGCACCTAGCTGGGAAGTGGTTTATTCATTTCCCTGTCCCTGCTTACAGCTCATCACTAGCGGAAAGTCACAGTGGTGGATCTCATTCACATTGCATGCATAGCCAAGAAGCAGAAGAAGGAGGGTTTGTGCTCAACCCCTGGCCTCTCCCTTTTTCTACAGGTCCAGGACTCAACCTATGAAAGGGTCCCACCCACAGTGGGTGGAGCTCCCTGCCCCAATTAAGGTAAGCAAGGTAGTCCTCTAAGACATGCCTAGAGGGTCATCTCTAAGGTGGTTCTAAAGTCTGTACAGTTGACTGTTGACACTGACTGTGATACTAAGCGGTAGCTCCAGGCCAGCTTGGGATGCAAGAGACTGTCAATCAAAAATCCAAAATAACAGATAGATAGATGATAGATAGATAGATAGATAGATAGATAGATAGATAGATAGATAGATAGATGATAGCCTGGAATACAATAAAAAATCCAAAATAATAGATAGATAGATAGATAGATAGATAGATAATAAAATAATTAAACTGAAGCTTGGAGATTTTTGAAATGTAAATGAACTTTATTCCATGTCTGGAATTGAGGGAGGGAGTCAGGTCTTAGACCAAAGCTTCGGTGTTATTCTTGCAGCAGGTTTATAGAGAGCCAGCTCAGCATGCATTGAAATAATAGAGAATGAGAATATGCAAGGACCCATGGGTGAAAGAAAGGACGACTCCACTCAAAAGCAAAATAGAGTTTCTTTTCCTGCTCTTAGTCTCCTCTCTGCTGTGTTGTTTTCGAGAGCTGGGGTCAGAAGCCCGTTCAGACCCTGCTCAGCCCTCCTGAGGTGACAGGAGACTTTGTAGAAGGTTAGTTACAGCAGACATGAAAAATGTTACCTGTAGAAATCTGCAGCACGCATGAATGATAGGAACATAGAAGCAAAGATCTAGAGAACCCCATGGAAAAAGAAATGTCTTGCCCGTTATCTACATGACGGCCTTAGGACCATCATGAGCAGAGTCACAGACCAACCATGGCCGTGTGTCCTTTAGGACCCAAGATTGTGGCATGTCCTTAGTCTGTACTTTCCTGTAAAAGCATCAAGTCCAATTTCATTTACACTAATTGTATTTATCACCACACTTTCACATTGTAAATGCGTATGCTTAACTCTTAAAAAATATAGTAGATTTGGTCATAATTGTTCTCAGACTTCCAAATTTTCTATGACTTACACTCATTCAGAAATGCTTAAGACATGCTTATAACAGATCAGTGAGGTCGACTCTTTCCTATCTACTCTTTCCTGTAAGGAAAACGTATGGGCCTGTACTGTATGTCTCTAGTTATCATCATAATCATGGAAATCTTGCTTTTGAATGTAATACGTATCTAATAAGAAAGTCCAAACCATTCACCTTTGAGATTCAAATTTAATTGCTTCGTTATTTTTACATTAAAAAGAATAATTCATATTTGCAGGAAATTTTTCAGTTCTATTTCTTCCATGAATTTAGAGAGCACGAGGGAGGGATGGAATGTAGCCAGTTGGTGGAGCATTTGCTCAGTGTGCACAAAGCACCAGGCTCCATCTTCTACACTGCAAATAAACAACCAAACCACTCAATGAAGTCTCTTTTGTACACAGAAATTAATGATTCTGATGCCGTATACTTTCAAGGAGAACTTGGTCTCAGCCATCCAGACACACCTCCAAGGTGAGTCACACATATGACTTAGAAAAGGAAGTTCAGGGTGACCTAGGACGTTCTAAGAGGCAGGGAGCATCACTCTGTGAAGGAGCATCCGAGTGGGCAGTGTGGTCACATCTGGGAGGAGTCAGCAGAGAAAGGATGAGGCAAGGCCTAGGGGAGAAGCAGCTTGGGCAGCTAGGAACACTACCGCTCCATATAGTTTAGTCCTTTCTACTGACTAGGCACGGGGAGAGGCCAGCGGGCTTGCTAGGCTACCCAAAGGACGAAATCCCCACAGCTGCTCCTCTAGAACTTGAGGTTAGCCGTTTTCCTGCAGGACTTCTGATGCTACCAGCATCTTTTCCCAAAGACAAGTAATATTGTCCTAAAGGAGAAGATGGTGATATTTAGGAAGTTTGCTCTCAGCCTCCCAAGCTTAACCCCTGTCTCTTCAAATACAGCTGTCACCAAGAGCATTTTTTTTACTTTGTATGTATACGTGATGTGTGCACATGATGTATTATGTACATTGTGTGTGTGTATGTGTGCGTGTGTGTGTGTGTGTGCTATCTTTCACACTCCACAGCATGTGAGTAGAAGTCAGAGATAGCCTTGGGATGGGTCCTTACCTTGTCTGAGAAAAGATGTTTCTGTTGTTACTGCTGTATCTCTCAGGCCAGGAAGCCCATGAGCTTCTAGGGATCCTCCCATCTGCCTCCAATCTCATAGCAGAATCAGCGGTTACAGATGAACACTTCTATACCCTGCTTTTGTGGCTGTCTGGAGTCAAACCCTAAAATATTTTTAATAATAGCATAGTTACAATAATGTCACGTGGCTATCCTTTACATAATTGGCCAGGATGAATTTACTTAATTCAGCACTGGCCTTGATGATTTCTTTCTGTTCTTTAATATGTTCCTGCCGAGAGTTCTAGTACTTTTATAAAGAAGCTGTTTGGTAGACTTGCGCTGCTTTTGATTATCCCTCCACAATTAGAATGTTCTCTTGAAATTGACAAGATTTTAAAGGTGATTCCTAAGTACTATAGCACCCGATGACTACCTTCCAGGTACAATTGGAGTCATCTGGTCTCTCATCTGTTTCTGAGATGGTCATCACAGGTGTCGGCTGACAGTTTATATAATAAGGTTGACCGAGGATATGCCAGGAAAAGCCTTAATTCAGAATCTCACTTCAGTCCCCATTCCCAGGTCTCTGAAGAAGGCCATGTGTGTTATGTTAAAAAAAATTGTACCAAGAAATCTTTAATAATTAGCATTGGTGAGCCCCCTTGATATGAGATCATTTCCTATGCATTTATTGACATATCTCTGTTTACACTGTAAAAGCAAAACCACTTTGCATTAGTAAGAATTTAATTTACTCTGTGAGCAAAGTAAGTTATGTAACTAGCTATACGGAATGCAAAAGCAATTTGCAAATATGAAATTGCTTTAAGGAGCAAATGTAGAGAATGATGCTATTAAGATTATCATCAAAATTCAATTAAATGTTCGCCAGCTTTTAGTTATGAAAAGGAAACACACACAAGCCTGAAATGCTAGCCAACTGTTAAATATTAATTAATGGGAGTAATGTTTCCTGATTTAGCCCCCCAAATTGGTAAAGCATTTCAAATAAATGTTGATTGAAGGCAAGTTTAAAAACTACCTAGAGTTTCATCTAGCAAGTCTAGAGATTGAAGTCCCACATACTTAATGTTTAAGCATTTTTCTGTCATGTGCAAAAAGTTTCCTTTTATTTCTTCCTGTTGAAAGCGTTTCTTTCACCATATATGGCTCTAAAAATATAAACTATTTTAGAGTAGCTGTCGAAATTATTCACTCTTGGCCTAGAGCTAATTTTGGATTTTTTGCTCCTACCAATATCTTACGGGAAAGTTGAGAGGGAAGATAGGATTGTAACACACATGTAACAACTATCTGGCATTTTCTAAGAGAAACCACATGTATTAGGGGTGCTATTTACTTTCTTGGAAAATCTGCTTATCCCAAAGCTGCTAATAGCTATTCAGATACATATTTCTTTCTATCCAAATGTATGTGCTCAAGAACTTTGAACACACCCATTTCAGAGCACGGCCTTATCTTGGGGATGACATCACCTTCTACTCCCTTATACTGGGAACTTGACGTTCTCTGAACTGGAAGTCTGAAGCTGGTGCCAAGGTCTGTCTCACCTGTGAGCACATTTCCCATAAGCTAGGTCAGCCATGGCTGGGCAGCTGATGGTTGGCTGGTGATATCCACCTCTCTGGTTTATAGCTGTGGTAGTTCTAGACTGATTCTTCAGTTCCTTCAGCCCTGTAGTCAATGTCATATGAAAGATGCTCACAACTACAAACCTACCACCATTCTCGTTTGGTTAAACTGCCTCTGAGCAGTGAGAAAGGGGACTGGGCCACCTTCAAAATAATCCAGTAAAAGCTACACTTGAGATCAGGAAGTTAGACGTGAGTTTAACCTGAAAGTGGATGACGCAACTATAGGTCCCTGTGCCAATCTCTCCTAGTCTGGGTTTGTAAAGACAGAGAAACGAGATTCCAGAGGCTCAATTGTCCCTCTGCAGTGAAGAGGCAAACTCTTACCTGCCTGGCTCACACTAGCAATACAGAGTGATAAAGAAAGTGTAAACAAGATACAGTGTGGCTCCTGCCTGTAGCAGGACCACAGAGCTGCTGCTTGACAGGGAGCACCGGAAACGGAGAACAATAGCTGATAAAAATAGCCTCAATAAGGCCGGGCATGGTGGCGCATGCCTTTAATCCTAGCACTTAGGAGGCAGAGGCAGGCGGATCTTTGTGAGTTCAAGGCCAGCCTGGTCTACAGAGTGAGTTCCAGGACAGCCAGACCCTGTCTCAAAAAGACCAAAAAAAAAAAAAAAAAATACAAAATAGCCTCAATAGCCCTAGCACTCGGGAGGCAGAGGCAGGCAGATCTTTGTGAGGTCAAGGCCAGCCTGGTCTACAGAGGGAGTTCCAGGACAGCTGGGGCTACAGGGAAACCCTGTCTTGAAAAGACAAAAAAATTTAATAATAATAAAAATAAATAGATAAATAAATAGATAACCTCAAACACTTATAAGACATTAATCCTCAAATCTACATGTGGTTACACTGTATTGACAGAATTGTTTAACAAGAAGAAGACATTCTTTCAAGGGATACAGAAAAATCCACACAGAATTCAGATGACCATAAGAAGAATCACACACATTCCACAAATACACACAATCACTGATACACACAGGCACATACATTGTACATACACAAGTAGCTATGCACCCAGGGGTGTAGAAAGATATAAACAGATACACACAGACCCACACAGATACAAGCATATGCCTCTATACACAGACTTCACAAATGCACATACACACATCACACTCACATAGAGATAAGTAGTCCAGCATACACATATAAATCAGACACAGGGACATAAGTACACGCCAATACAAAGAGACAAACACAGACAGTAGGATATACACATAAAACTTTAAACAGCTAAACAGACAATCCTTCCATTAATTCACATTATTAGATACATACAAGTTCCTTTAATTCTACAAAGAAAAGTAAAACACTTCCTAAGACACCTCTTTGTTTAAAATGTCTTTTTTAAAAAATTCTGAATGGAGGACACGGTTTTTTTCAAGTTCTCTCTTTTATTTTCCCTCTGGTGGTACCTTCACTGAGTAAACTTGGACAAAGAGCACAGACGAGCCACTGGCCTGACGCACCATGTGGAGCCTGCCCTTTTTGAGCAAGTCAAAGCCAAAATAGACAGCAAAGGAAAACTAAATCCAGCTTGAACAATACTGGCCCTGAAATAGCCCTGGGGTATGTGATCACAGCAGTAGGAACGGCTGCTGAGCCTCTGCCAGCATCTTTTATTTTGGTTTGTCACTATTGAGTGACACAGAGCACTTGAAGCCCCTGTCAAATGTACAAGCTCAGAGTCCCAAATCAGAGATACTAAGAATAGTACCTGGTGCAAAGCCATCTTCCCTGAGAGAACTAATGAGCTAAGTTCTTGCGTGATCTGGATGGGTTTGGAGGAAGTGTCTCTGGAACACCTGCTAGATGTCAGGCTTCCTCCCAGGCTTTGTTACATGCACGTGTTAGCTCCGCCGACCCTCCTAGCCTTTCCAACGGGTAGTTCTCAGTGTTCCCTCGGTACAAATAAGGAAACTGAGGCTCAGAAAGGAAGCTGACTTGCCCGCCTACCCACAGTCACATAGCTAGACAGTTCTGTCAGTCATTATATGTATCCGAGTGTGCTGGACGGCAGAGAAATTATTTTAGACATTCTAAACCAAAGCACACAGCTGAAAGTATAGATGGGGCCATGTCAAGTCATGTTCAAGTGTACGGTAGACTCATGGGTGCTGCGGGCATGCGTGGTGGCGCACGCCTTTAATCCTAGCACTCAGGAGGCAGATGCAGGAGGATTTTGTGAGTTCAAGGCCAGCCTGGTCTACAGAGTGAGTTCCAGGACAGCTGGGGCTACAGGGAGTACATTCATACACATACAAAAATAAATAAAATTTAAAAAAAAAAAAAAAAAAAAAAAAGAAAGAGAGCCATCAAGCCCAGGATGACTGCAAGGTATTTCAAAGAGGCGAGTTTAAATCAGGTGTGAAAGACTTGGGAGCAGTAAAGCAACGGTCATTGCAAGGGAAAGGAAGAGGAGGAGCTTTGCAGCTGTGGTCCGGGCTCGGAAGGAGACTTCTCCACTACAGTTACAGGGTAGCACGAATAGGAGACAAGAGTGGAGGATGGCTCAAAGTAAAGAATCCAAGCTCAGGATTTACCCAGTCTGGGGAAGTGTATATATATAGAGAGAGAGAGGACTGGCAGCTAGATGCAGAGTGCTGACCACCAATGGTGAGGTCCTGGAGAGCTGGGAGGAAGGGGAGATTACAGGATTGCATTTCTGGTCTTGCTTGAGGCAAAGCAGGAAATGGGCAGCCTGGCTGATACCCAATCCACAAATTCTTGATAAATTACAGTAATTCAGTGATGGACATTGCTTTTCTTATGTTCCTTGTGGGAAGAGGAGATACGAATTGCTTCTGAGTCCTGGGGAGGATTGAAACAACAGTGGTACAAGCCTATTTTAACATCCCCGGATGGTGCATGCTAGGGACCGACCCTATAGCCATGGCCATGGACAGGTGGTAGACCATCTCTTGAGCTAGGGGCTCTTCCCAATAGCTGCATCTCCCTTCCCCCTTAGAAACTTCAGGCTTGACCAGAATGCAGAGTGTTTCCAATATTGTTGGAAGTCACAGAGAAACAGTCTTGGACAGTGTTTATGGAACTAAGTCCAGAGTGGAAGCCTAGACAGGAGTCACAGGTATGCTGGATCATGGAACATGAAGTTGACATTTACGATCATAACTGATTCAGAAGTAGTCAAATGCTGCTCACCCAGACAGCCACCCTAGGCTATAAGCACAGGAAAGCAGCCTTGCCCATTTTCTTCATTCCTTATAACCACAGCAAACATTTATTTAGCAATCCCTCAACGCCTGCCGCAGCCTTAGACACTTAAAAAAATTATAGAACTGTAGAGTCATACTGAATGCAAATAAGATGTTGATTATTACAACCAAATGATGTCTGTATAGTTAGACCATGATGAAGAACTAAGATAATTGGAAGGAGAAACACCCTCATAATGCAATTCTCTATGAGGATTTTTAAGGAGAAATCAAGACCCATATGCTTCTGTATGCTCGGCAATAAGATTTTTAAATTGAGACAAAAGCACAATTATTTTTTGTCTTAAGGTTCCCCCTTTATAACAGGAAAGTCTCTCTTCTTTCTAATAGGATGTTTTTCATTCTGACTTTAAGAGGAATGTCACACAACCCCCATGAGTCACCAGGACGTCCTCCCTCAGGTAAGACCTGGAAGATTTCTAAAATGCCTCTCTTGCTACTGAGAATCTGACCCAAACCACGTAAACCAGAGACAGCTGAGAAACACATTTCAGGAGTCTAGTTAGATGCCAAACTCCTCCTGCTGCTAAATGCTAGGGGTATGTTTGTCTGAGCCTTGGACAACGTTGTCCAGATGATATGAGCAGGTTTAGAAAACACGAAGTTTGGAATCTTCAGCAGCTGAGGAACAGCAATTTGGAAAACAGTAGGACTAAAGGCCACCGTAGATAGCCATCTTGTCTTGAAAGTGATGACTAATGTAAATGAGTCACTTACAATCAGCCTGCTAGATCTCAGGGGGACCAAGTTCTCAGCTCCGAGAACACTGTGCACTGACCATGTAAACAAAGCCAAGCCCGTTTTGTGATTCTAGGAAAAGAATCCTAGAACTTTTCACTGGAAGAAATCAGAGAGGCGTGTGTTACTTGATATCATCCTTATGTAGAAGTGAAGCCAAAGTTCAAATGAAATAGTGATTTAGGGAAGCCAGGCAAATTTCGGGCCTTTCAGCTCTCAGCTCTGAAGTTCTCTGCTGCCGAAGCACACTGTTGGGCGTTTGGAAAGCCACTCCACATTGGTGTGAGCCCCCCGTGGTGACCACGAGCAAAACAGGAATTCCCTGGACAGAGTGACAGTGTCATTGTGTGCAGTTGGGCAGGCGATCCTTCCCAGTTAGACAATCATTGGCGATAGTGTAAATAATACACTAGGCACCACCAAAGCCAAAACTGCTCACTGGAAGTTTCTCTTTTGGTATGAAAACGATGAGTGTATTTTCCTTAAGAACCTTCTGGCAACGTGTACAAATAAAGCCAAACGCACTGTGACAAACTGTGCTGGCTGAGGTTACTGATCACATTCTTGTTATTGAAACAGGAAATGACTCAGCCTCCGCCAGAACAGATCATATATTTTATTCTGTTGTGATGGCTCATTTGAAAAAAAAATAATAATCCCATCACCAGGCAACTATGTTTGTTTTCTAAATAATGCATTTTGGGAAGGAAAAAAAAATAAAGTGGAAGTTAAAGTTTTAAGATTTTAATTCATGTGTTCTACATAATAAGAATTCCTTAATATGTCATGATCAAAATACTGCAAAAGAGGTTTTTCACAAGGATTTGGGCTCAACTGACTGTGTTGAGTGACAGAAAATATGCTTAATATTTCTAAAGAAGATGGGTTCTGTTATTGGAATCCAACTGTAAAATCTTCAACGCTGAATTGAATATTGTTGTAATTGGCTGAAGCCTGCTCTTTGCCCAGCCAAACCTTTTAACAGATTACTAAGTACTGGAGTTTTTATAATTTCCTAATTTTATTTTGTCTTTCCCAGAGCTGAACTGAAGTTTACCTTTGTCTACTGAGACATTGGACCTATAATACAAATCGATAAATCAAAATCAAGCAAACAAACAAAAACCAATATTTGGCAACAAACTTCCACAAATGAAAGTGAAGTATTTTGCCTATTGAACACCAAGATATATTTTTTCAGGTAATGGTCTATTGACGAACAGTGCTTCTGTTCCTGAAATATACCCAAAATAAGTAGAAAAGTACCTTTTGCATTCAGCAATTAGTAGATAGTGACTAATTCACCCACCAAGGGTCCAGATGACTAAAATAGAAAGGCTTTATGGTCGTTGTACTTAGATGTGTGACATTTCTTGCCAATCGCTGGCTTAGCATGTCAGATAAAGCACCTTTTGATATACCAGTTTTGTGCGAGGTGACTGTTAATGTTCGATGCTTACTTACACCATGAAACCACAGCAGGTCATAGCTCCAGACTCTGTACGCAGACCAAAGAGGCCTCCTGGAGCCTGCAAAATGGGTCAGACTCAAACTCGAACTGAGTGCACGACAGTGGTTTCTGCACTGTTCTTTGTACACTGACTTCTTTTTTCTGGAATCAAAACTGCAGTATACTCAGATCTTAGAAAGAGATGGGCTTTTTGTTGTTTGGTTTTTGTTTTCTTTATTATTTTCCTTCTTCAAATTTCAGAATGGATAGTTTCCATGTATAATTGTTGGTTTTATATTTTTAAACAGTGAACTAAGAAACAGAATGTTCCATTATCTCCGAAATGATTCCGGCTTTTGCTGTGTGCAACTCTGTCGATAAAAGCACAATACAAGTCATTTTTCTTTGGGGGGAGGGGCAGGGCTTAGAAAGAAAGTTCCTTTTTTTCTGCTAACTCTATATTGCCAGTTATCTGCTGTTTACACACTCTACAGAGATCTAATTTTGGCATTAAAAATATTCTAGACATTATCCTGGATTGGCAGCTCCCAAAACATGTGTGGTTACAACCCTTCTCCTCAAATCTGAAGTAAATTATGTCTATGAACCTGTGAAAATATGACTTTCCTAAAGCTTAGTTTGTGATGCTGCCTGTGAGCTGTGTTCTATTCGAGAAAACCGAGTCCGTCATGTCTTCTCCATTATCTCCCCATGACATGAAGAGTCGTTTATAATTTTAAGGTTTTGAGATGACAATTCTTTGGAGCCTCATGCTTTCTTATGCTCTGCCATGTAATGTTTTCTCTTAAAGCTTCAAGAAAGCTGCTATGTAGGTCTCTATCTGGAGAGGACTTCTGGACTGTTGACAGTGACTTGTGATATCTCACCACACAGAAGTTGAAGTCATTGCTATGGTGTGCTCACTTCACAGAAGGACAGTCACACCTTAACATTTTCATGTTGCCATGACAATATGTGCGAGTGCACTGGCCGTGCGCATGGTACGTGCATCCATGTCCTGCAGTTCCTGTGGAGGTCAGAAAACCATTGTCAGCCTCCCTGTGGCTGCTGGGAGTCAAACCCCGGTCCTCTGCAAGAGCAGCCAGTGTTCTTAAATTCTGAGACATCTCTCTAGCCCCAAGATAAACTTTTAAAGTAGAGTTATAAAAAGCATATTAACAAGAGAATGTTCTATTACACAGTCTCTAGGCAATTCTAGCAGCATATCTTCTAGTCCTTCGCTCTCTGGAATGAATCATCAGAACCAGCAGTAGGACATAGTATGCATTTATGCATCCATTAATCACAACAATACAATACTTTGTTTGGGAAGTAAATCTAGAGGCCATAATTTGCTTTTAGTCAGCTGTAAATCTCAACATCCCATAGAATATATGGATACAGTAGCCAGTGCTCCCCGCAAGGTATGCATAACTCCATTTGTGGTCTCTGTGCGCGTGTGTGTGTTTCTGAACATGTCATCTGTTTACACGTCTCCACTCTCAACCAAGGAAGAAATCCAAGCGAACAAAGAAAACACTGAGGGAAATTTGTATTTGAGGCAGACAGAATATACAAGTCCTATGTGCAAAAGAGGATAGGGTAGAAATTGAGCCAACACAGCCCTGCCACAGTCCCAGCCAAGGAGAGCCAAGAAAGACCACTGTTGAAAGGGACACTTCAGCATATCCTATGGCTGGAGACTGTTTCAAGGACAGCAGATGCCCTTCTACAACCAAGAAGAGCTAGAAATGCAGATAAGTCAACAAATAATACACAAAAGCCCAATGTCCTTCCTTCCAGTATTCCCCTGCCTGCCATCTCCCTCCACGCTCATTAATCCTTAAAGGATCTTCCTGTGGAACAAGACTGCTTTCGTCACTGCTTTTTTTTTTTGGTCTTTTTGAGACACGGTCTCTTCCCCATATCACCAGCTGTCCTGGAACTCGCTATGTAGACCAGGCTGGCCTTGAACTCACAGAGATCTGCCTGCCTCTGCCTCCGAGTGCTGTGATTAAAGGTGTGCATTTTAAAAATTATTATTTGGGGGATGGTGCAGGCCAGTGTGTGGTGCTGCAGTCAGAAGATGGCTACCTGATTGCCTTGACACAGGGCCTCTCATTGGACTAGAAGGCATCCTGGTTTGGGCTAAACTGGCAGGCCAGCTAGTTCCTGGGATTCCCTTTTCTCTGGTCACCAGTGATGAGATTGCAGGCAGATGCAGGAACGCTTGGCTTCTTAGGTCCAGGGCCAGGGACTCGAACTCAAGTCCTCAAGTCCTGGTACATGCAAAGCCAGAGCCCTTATTCTCTGGGCAAACTCCTCAGCCCTTCTTGTATATTTTTCTAAATTCTTTATATGTATGCCTATGAGGAGCTAAGTCATCTTATTATCTCATCAATCCCCAAGCAATCCTATCAGGTAAGCAACAGAAATTCAGAATGTGAAGAGCTGGGTCTGCTTTCAGGCAGGTGTTTGAATCACAAATTAGCCCTCAAACCATGTTTATCCCCTTTTGATGGCACTGAATGACATTAGGTAATGACACCAGGTTAACATCTTCTACTAAACTCCATGTACAGGCGGATTGGACCTGAGGTGCTCAATTCCAGATCACATACACTAGTCTTCCAGTCTTTTTTTTTTTTTAATTTATTTCTGTATGTGTATGAATGTACTGTCTGCATGTAGGTCTGTGCACCCGTGTCGTGCAATGCCACGGAGGTCAGAAGAGGGCGCCGGATTCCCCTGGAACTGGAGTTCTCCTGGAATTGGAGTTTCAGAGGGTTCTCAGCTGCCATGTGGGTGCTGGGGATAGAACCTGGGTCCTCAGTAAGAGCGGTCGGCGCTCCCAACCTCTAGGCCATCTCTCCAGCCCCAGTCTTCAAGTCTTTTAACAGTAAGTGGAGAATGGTACAGCCACCAAGCCATTCCTGTGAAATTCTGGGGAATGAGCCTAAATCTTCCATCTCAATCATGTAAAGGAATCCTGGGAGTATGAAGAAGAGAACTAATTTCATTTCAGATCAACACTTGGAACCCAGATTTTGCCTTTGGGGTTATATATGAACATATGCCTTCAGGTTGACTCCATGTTTGTGAGACATGAAACAGAGAACTTCGAAGGTGTCCTGTTTGTGCTCTGAGACAAAGAGAGAGGGTGGGATCACCTAGTGAACACAGAGAAGACTGAGTCACACATTTCAGTAGTGTGTACACAAGGCCCAGCCTGTGTTTGTTCCACTTACCCAAACTGTAGCACAAGAAATAATCTTAGAGGATACTCTAAGAAAAAAGCTCCAGCCACTCTTGAGTGCTGGTTCTTCTAGAAGAATCTCTGTGTGGACTGATACATTCTAGTAGTTTAATCAGATCAAGAAAACTGTAAACAGATTTAAGATAAATATGCAAAAGAGGTTTTTGAACTGGTTTGGAGTCTCCTAGTGTAGGTGGACAAATCTCTTACCTTGGACCCAAGGGTAAACAGAACACAGTAAAAGATCCTAGCCAGGTGTGGCGGACACAACTTTAATCCTCGAACTTGGGAGGGGAGGCAGAAGTAGGCTGGTCTCTGTGAGTTCCAGGGCAGTCTGATCTATGTAGCAAATTCCAGTCCAGCCAGGCCTACTTAGTGAGACACTGTTTCAAAATGACGGACAGCAACAGCAACAAACAAGCCCAGAGAACCCTTCCATACACAAACTTTTCACATGTTTTGGAGAATCTATTCTTTTTAAGAGGTCAAGTTCATATCCTCATGACCTCTCTGAAGTTTATAGTTGAGGTTATAGGCAAATATTACCTAAAAAACCCAAAGATGTCATATGTACATAAATATCTAAATGCATATGAAATTCATAATATTTATCTTTTTAAGTGAAAAGTAAAAAGAGGAACTTTTACCACTTGGGAGTTACATCCTGCACACATTTCCTGCCACATGATATCAAGCCTCGATTTTATCTGACATCTCACATTTCATCTGGCAAAAATGTCACCTCCTCTGAGACACCTCCACACGGTTCTGAGGTAGCCGTCTTCAAGGCCCCTGCTAGTCATTCTCCATCCCGTGATCTATGGCGTGTCCTCACCAGAGACAGGATTTATTTGTTTACCCTCCAGTGCCTCCCACCTCCTGTGGGTTTTAACTTTGGTCACTGCTATTTCTCAAAGAAATAGGTCAGTGATCAACATATAATAAGAACACGCGTTCTGCATAAAAGCAATGGACATATTACCTGGTAGAAATGTGTTCCCAGATAGCTGGTAAAGAGTTCGGAGTCATCCGAATGCGCCAGCGTTTCACAGAAATGAGAACATCTCATTGAAGGAGATAAGATCGGAATTGGGCAAAGTCGAAATCTCTTTTATTCAGGAAGAAATATCTTTGTTCAAAGAAAAACAACAAAAATTTGGTCGATGTACACGTTTGTCAGAAATCATTAACGGAGCTCCCCTGAGCTCATGTTCGGCATCTTTTTTAAAACACCAAGCATGGTTAGGCATTATTTTTTTACTCTTTCTGTTTCTTGTTCTTTCTTTCAATTCTGTTTCATTCTCTTGTGGTTTTTCTTATCTTTTCTTTCATTTTAGCCTTATTTGGCAATCCAAAACCCAGCAGAAAAAAATGTCAATGAAACAGAAATTTTTTAAAATATAGATGTTGAAGCTGGAGGGATGGCTCAGCAGTTAAGAGCACTGGCTGTTTTTTTGCAGAGGACATGGGTTTAATTCCCAGCCCCCACATGTCCGCTAACAACAATCCTAACTCCAGTTCCAGGAATTCAACAACTTCTTTTGACTTCTAAGGGCACGGCATGACACAGGTACACTAACATGCAGACATTACACTCATATGAATAAAAAAATGAATAAAATTGGGGCTGGAGAGATGGCCTAGCGGTTAAGAGCACCGACCGCTCTTACAGAGGACCCGGGTTCGATCCCCAGCGCCCACATGGCGGGCCAAGAACCGTCTGAAACTCCGATTCCAGGAGAACTCCAGTTCCAGGGGAATCTGACACTCTCTTCTGACCTCCGTGGCGTTGCACGACACGGGTGCACAGACTTGCATGCAGACAGTACATTCATATACATACAGAAATAAATAAAATTAATTTAAAAAATTTAAAAAATGAATAAAATTTAAAAATATATGTGTCTATATGCATAATAAAAACATGAACACATTTAATTCTATCATTTTTGTGGGCTATTAAATTTATCTCTAAGTAAAATTCACTTTGTCTTATTTAATCTAAAAGACTCGAACTACTTACTATTTTGATTCCTTCTCTAGATTCTGCTGTAATAAAAATACTCATTTTAAAAAGTAATGTATAAGAGGAATGAAATAAGGGATCATCAACATATACAAGATTTCCACAGGGTTCTATGAATCAGAACGTGGGCTACAGTGGGTCACACAAAGTAAGCATGTGGAGATGCCTGGAGCCCAGAACCCCTTAAAAGTGGGATTCAGAAGAAGTGAACACCGGTGCTTAACGGTGGTTCCTGCCAAGTCTGACAATCTGAGTTCCATTCCAAGGATCCACATGGTAGAAGCACAGAAGGAGGTTCCTTCAAGCTGTCTTCTGATCTCCACACTAGGGCCATGGCACACACACACACACACACACACACACAAACGCTGAATAAATGTAATAAAAAATAGAACTTCTGTGTTGCCACAATGAAGGGATGGAAGTAAAATCATTAATGAATGGAAAATACAATTTTATCTCTGCTCAGTTAAATCAGACACATCTCTGAAGTTCCATGTTTAACCTAGAGATGAATCCAGTGTTTATTGGTATAGTCACGGATGGATTAATTCATTCAACAAATACTGAGTAACTGGTAGAGTCTAGGCATTATAGTAAATATCTATTCTGCAAAACGAGTATGTGCACTGTTCTATACAGACCACTAAGAGAAATGAAGGCATTATCCAGTACTCAAGCCAGTACTGCAAAAACACAATACAGTACACTGCAGCACATCTCTCTATATGCTACAGGCATTATGGAACTATAAATAGGACTTGCTTGGTTATCATTTTAAGATTTATTTTCATTCTTATGTGTGTGTGTGGTGGTGGTGGGGTATGTGCATGAGTGAGGTTGTGAATAGAGATCAGAAGGACATGGGACTTCCTGGAGCTGGAGTTACAGGGAATTGTCAGTCACCTAATATGGGTGCTAGGAACCAAACTTAGCTTCTCCGAGAGAGCAGTACTCTCACTCTTAACCACTGGGCCATCTCTCCTTCTCCATCCAAGCCTCTACCTAGCTCCTCCTCTTCCTCTTCTTCTTCCTCTTCCTCTTCCTCCTCCTCCTCTCCCTCCTCTTCTTTTTCTCCTCCTCCTCCTCCTCCTTCTCCTCCTCCTCCTCCTCCTCCTCCTCCTCCTCCTCCTCCTCCTTTGGTCTTTTTGAAACAGGTTTTCCTGTAGCCCCAGCTGGCCTGGAACTCAGTATGTAGATCAAGCTGGACCTTGAACTCACAGAGATGCCTCTGCCTCCCAAGTGCTTGGTTTAAAGACATGTGCCACCACACCTGGCTGACCTACTTAAAAAAGCGTTCTATGCATTTGTACCTGGCTTGCTCCTGGAGACCGTTTATCCTATTTCCTTTTAAGAAATTTAATTTCCTTGGGAAATTCTTAGTGAGTGCTTTTTAGAAGGCATTCTTGGTAGTTCATTTTTATTTTGAACATAGTAGATTAAAATCAGACCAACTGCACTCACCAGCAAACATAACCATAACTTATCTAATTTACAAGGGCATACTTTAATCCTACTAGCAACTGCCAATCTTCAATTCTTTTACTCAATGGAATTTCTTCATGTTAATTTTTTTTTTTTCCTTCAACAATGTAATAGTCAGTGAGAGGCTTTGGATTTATACCTAATGTAATAATCACATCTCTATGGGAATCTTTGTTTTTATTTCTGCCTTCTAATAAACTCTGTGTTTGGGTCTGAATTTGCCCTGGCTGTTGGGTAACCCAGCAGAAGCAGCGCTGTCCTTATCAGCTTCTCCTTAGATGAGCGCCTGCAAACATTTGCAGGGAGGAAAGATGGCGGAGAACTGTGCTCCCTGAACAATGGCAGCGGAAGAGGGAGGCCCCTCCTGCAGACAGCTGTCAGAAAAGCCAGCAGCAAGCCTCTAGACATTCCTTCGCTCTGACACTTCGTCTTCCAAGCACCACTTCACAGGAAGTTGAGTTATTTTCCTAATTAAGGCCATAACTTCTGTCTACCTTTTGTTTACCCTACGGTGAGAATCTGATATGGAGTTTGGAGATTAGTACCTTAATCAAGACTTTCCTCACCATGAGGAGGAGACAAGCACAGAGTGGCAGGTTCCACGAGATAGTTGTTGCAGGAGGTGAAAGAGTAGAGACAGGGCTCTAGGGCATTGTAAAGGACATGTAAGGGTAGCTCTAAGTCAGATGCACTCCTGGCTAAATCACGGAGGCCACCCAGGAAGAAGTGCCATTCAGAAGTGTCAGCTCTGTGAGCTAGGCGGGCAGCAGTTTCTGTCCAATGCTGCTATTTTATATACTTCACTTGCATTTTGTAAAGTATATATCCAAACATTTTGCTTCTTTTTTTATAGTTAATTTATTATTGATTAGTATATGCCATTTATATATCCTGGACTGTTGTTCAATTTTATGTGCAAGTTTTCAGAATAGCTGCTCTCAATACACTATTGTCTATTTTCTTACCACTGCCTTCTAATAAAGTTTTTCAATTTTTGATGAAATCTAAATCAATTAGAATGAATTTTTTGCTGTTAAATGTTTTCTGCTTCCATCCAAGGATATATTTATGTCCCAAATTATGGTGATTATTTCCATGTTTTTTCTTTTCATTCGAAAACACTATCGTTTTTATTTTCATTTAATTTGGAACCTGCCTTCAAGTTGTAAATAGTATGATGGATGTTGCTCCTTTTTCTCGATTCTTTCCTCTGTCCTTCCCTCTCTTGCCCCCCCCCTTTTTTTGGTCTTTTTGAAACAGGGTCTCCCTTTGGTGCCAGCTGGCCTTGAACTTGCTATGTAGACCAGGTTGGCCTTGAACTTGCAATGTAGACCAGAGCTCCACCTGCCTCTGCCCCAAGAGTGCTGGGGATTAAAGGCGTGGGCTGCCACACCTAGCTCTCTTCCCTTTTTTTAACTCTGTATTTTCTTTCTTATTTTATTTTATTTTATTTTATTTATTATATTTTAAGGGATTCACAAGAGCGCCGTGTTTTCAGATGACATTGATGTTGCTCAATTGCCATACAATTAGGTAATTGGTGCTAGCATCCACAGATGAGGGATACCATTCGTCCTTTGTTTTTCTCGGACTGTGTTACTTCACTCAGCATGATATCTTCTAGCTCTAGCCATTTACCTACAAACCTAATGATGTCATCTTTCTTTAACAATCTGCCTGGCTGAAGCACGAAGCTCCTACATGTGTTTCAGGTGGTCTTGGGAAATCCCCCTTAACTGTGTATTTTCAAGAGTTCATCATCATTGCTTGAAGACTTTCCTCCTCCTATTGGATTTATGAGGCTCTGCTTTTGATGTGTGAAGACAGAGGCAAAAGAATGTTGCTCCCACCCTGATAACAAGACAGTGGTGATCTATAAAATCTTATTTTTCTTTAACTTACTTAAATGTGAGGGTCAGCAAGTAGAGAAAAAACAGCAAACACTGTATTATCTTTTTGATGAGTGTGTGTGCTTAACGTGTCATTGTGGAGTACATGGTTCTGTTCTCACCTTTCAGCTCTTCCCAGACCTCTACCAGTGCTCCCAAGAAGATTCGTAGACAGGGTAGTAGACAGTGAGGGCCTCCACTCACATTTCCTAACCTTTCTCTCCAGGAAAGCAAAAGTTTGGCAGTGCTAGCTGGAGGGAGGATCCCTTCTTAACCCCCAGCCCTCCAAGTCAGGCAGCAGTTTAAGGTCTTCCCAGGTGAAGGAAAGAACAACAACAACAAACATCTGTCATCTTTCTTCTTCCCAATATACATGAGGAGGCCTGGTTACTGAGGAGCAGAAACAGGAAGGCTCAGGAAGACCCAGCCACAGAGTCCACTTAAAAGCACGTCTTTAATCCTAGCAGAGCCAGGTGGATCTCTGTGAGTTCAAGGCCAGCCTGGTCTACAGAGTGAGCTCCAGGCCAGCTGGGGCTACAGGGAGACACTGTCTCAAAAAAAAAAAAAATCAATCAGATCTAAGGATACACCTTCCTGTCTGTCTGACCCTAGGGGCCTGCTTTCTCCTCAACATTCCACTCTGTTTCCAGCCATGAAAGATATGTAGAGACTGAAAAATGTGCATACAGACCGAAAAACTGGAGAAGAGATGTAAACAAACCTGAATACCCAAGACTCTCTAGTACACACAGGCAGCCAGAGCCCAGAGCCCCTCATGCTGTAGATATCAGCTTACTATTGTTTTACAAAGAGGGCTGCTAAAGTCAAGATTCTCTCTCTCTCTCTCTCTCTCTCTCTCTCTCTCTCTCTCTCTCTCTCTCTCTCCTCTGCAACACACAGGCCATTGCAGTCATTGTACAAAGAACTGTCCATCTGTTGATAAATTAAACTGGACATCTACTGAGAACTACCAGTAAGGCACTCCCTTCCTTAGCTCTCTCAGCACTAACACTTATTTTAAAGAGTGAAATTTTACCTGACATATCATGTTGTAACTTATTTTTATTTAATTTTCAGTGAAATTTTCATATTCTTCCAGGAAAAAAAAAATCTACATGGAGAAAGAGAACTAGTGTTTTCTGAATAGAACTGTCTGCAGTTGAGAAGGCACATGAGTATTTAACTTTTTTTTTTTTTTTGAGACGGTCTCCCTTTAGTCCCAGCTGGCCTGGCACTCACTATGTAGACCAGGCTGGTCTTGAACTCACAGAGATCCTCTTGCCACTGCCTCCTGAGTGCTGCTATTAAAGGTGGGAGCTGGGACTAAAGGGACACCCTGTCTCATAAAGACCAATCGATCAATCAATCATCTATAAATCAATCAATAAAAGTATTTTATACAACTCAAGGAAGCAGGTTAAATGAAATTTAAATTAATTGTTTGTAGGAGAGGTGATATATTGCTAGACACTGAAAACAAACAAAATTGTCTTCTTGACCAATAGTGGGAGTATTCTCTGTCAGCATCATTAGGAAGCATTATTGCCATTTTCTTTAGCACAGATTTGTTAGACTCCTTTTATGACCCCTTTTAAAGTGTCTGGAAGGACAGGAAAATCAAAAGCACTCAAAACCCAAGTAATCATTCACCAATCTTTAAATTGAAAATTAGGATTATATGACAAACTTCATTTAAATCCTTCAGTTCCCTCCTTCCCCCTAAATGCAGCACGGAGACCTCTAAGGAATGAACGAATGTGGACTGGACATCAGAGCAGAGCTGTTGAGAAGCAAGTGGAGGTGCGCTTGGGAGGAAGTAACCCAGCAACTCCCAGGAGGCCGGTCTCCCTCATCCCTGAATGTGCAAAAGAACGGTTCTGCTGCCCTCACACAAGCTGAATTCTGACCCTTTGAAGACTGTAGTAGACGCAGCTGACTTGACAGAAAGATAAGTAGATGGGGGTGGGAAAAAAAAAAAAAAGAGGCTCACCCTCCCTTAGCTCAGTACTTTCCAGGATGGAAGTCCAGGACGGAACAGTGAGATGGGGCGAGGAAGGGAGTCTTTAGCTGGTGAGCGGGAATGTTTCCCCCAGGGCTGTGAACCCGCATAGCCCTAGGTTCAACTTATTTGCCTGCCATTTGCTGTGTGACCTCCATAGTTGATTTCATTTTACTGCCTGCCTCGTCTGTTGTAAATATCAAAATACCAAAAGCAAACTTCAAAATGGAGAAATGTTCAGTGAGTGAATATTGTCTCCAACTTACTAACTACCACTGCCTGCTATCAACTTTGGACTTTAATACATCACCTCTTCTTGAATCTCAGCTCTTCGATGGGTTCCGCTCACATTTCAGGAACCTTCTCTCAAAGGAAGGCCTCCAAGCGCTGTTGGGAGGCAGGATCCGCTTAAATCCATGTCCTGGAAGCCATGTCTTACCAGTGGAGCAGAGCCTTCCACTACCACCATTCCTCCTATACATAGAAAAGAAAGGCTGGCTGTTGAGAGGCGGGAGGCAGGAGGCTCAGAAATCCCCAGCCCCAAAGCCCACAGCAGAAGTAACCTAAAATCAGATCTAAGGACACACACCCATGCCCCTAACCCTGTTCTCCTCTAGCCTTCCAGCCTCAAGTAACTATGCAGAGATTGGGAAATGTGAGCACAGACAGAAATGCTGGAGAACAAATGCAAATAAAGCCAGACACCCAGGACTCCATAGTAAACACAGACAGACACAGCCTAGAGCGCCCTGTGCAGTATTGGTGCTTGGGAATGAAAACCCAGGACTCTGTGATGATTAGGCAAACGCTCTACCACTCTTCAACCTAGCCAGAGTCTTTTTTTTTTTTTTTTTTTTTTTCCTCTCTACTATAAGGAAACTCAAACATACAGCCTGGATAGCTAGAGTTCAAGGTTCATGTTTTTCTTGCATTCCATACTTGTCCCTCTGAGTACATCTGAATTCTGTGATTCTTTTGTACTCTTCAAAAACAAAATTATTGTATTGTTCAGTCCTCATGCATAGATTCCTAAAGACCCACCACACACACACACACACACACACACACACACGCACACACACACATAAGGCTAAGGTCATTTTCCCTTTCAAGAGTGAAGTAGTAGTGGAAATTCCATTCATTCAAATATCTAAAGAAATCCACCCCACCCCAACTATGTATGACACGGACTTTCACCTATTTTGTAAATGTATGTGTACCTGGCCAGTCATAGGATGTGAATAATATAATTCATAGGGAGTGCCTGACGGGTAGGAAGTCACAGAGCTTATTATATTTGAAATTCAGTCTAATGCATCTGCCCTGCTTTTACACAAATTAATTTTTCTGAAAGTCACAGTTTTGATTGTATCTGTACCATGTCCAATTAAATTCACTCTTTTAAAAATAAACTATGCCAATCTTTTACTTACAGGGCAGTGCTTGTAAGAGACAAGGATACATTTTTACATTCTATAGGAATATAAGGAAGCTTTTTAAAACAATAACTAATTCTTTGTCCAAAAAGGAAAGTCAACAATATTTTCATTATAACACTCCAAAGAATTACACCCTAGTCCAGGCTTTTTGAAGTCTTTCTTCACTCAGTTGACATCTTGTCTGTCGTACCTAACCCTCTTCTAGATGTCTGGCTTTCATTCATACATTTGATTTCATTCTTGATTCTCTGGTAACTCCAGGGCCAAAGTGGAGTTGGGGGAAGTCATGGAAGT
The DNA here is from genome assembly GCA_009823505.1 of Rhizomys pruinosus. Lineage (NCBI taxonomy): Eukaryota > Metazoa > Chordata > Mammalia > Rodentia > Spalacidae > Rhizomys > Rhizomys pruinosus. Next base: position 848,259 of record VZQC01007033.1, on the reverse strand, counting down.
GTGATGTAAAACCACGTCCATTCCCTTTCTGAAAGCAGAGTCTAAGTGTGTGGCCCTCTGAGGAACAGGCCTGCCTGCCTCTGTCACTCTGGTAACATGAAAAAAGGCCAGTGGTCACCTTCTGTGATTATAAACAATAGGCGGAATAAAGTACCAGCTTTCATAACTTCCTACTCACAAAGATCTCTTGTGAAGACTCTTGCAGACTTACAGTAATGAGACATCTGCTCCAGCCCTCTAAAATTAACTTAAACTTTTAAAATACTAAATATTTTTGAATTTGTCATTTTTAGTTGTCCATTCTTCATGTTGGCCTTTTTGTTTTGTTTTGTTTTTGGTCTTTTTGAGACAGGGTCTCCCTAGTCCCAGATGGCCTGGAGCTAGCTATGTAGACCAGGCTGGCCTTGAACTCAAAGAGATGTGCCGGCCTCTGCATCCACAGTTCTGGAATTAAAGGTGTGTGCCACTACACCAGGCATGTTGGTCTTTTTAAAATGAATATTTATAGTGTATTTTAGGGGTCAATTTATATGAAAAAATTGAAGGTCAACTTCAGCATAATTTAAATTGTTTACGTATTCACAAGAAAGCCCAGCTGTCAACCTTACTGAGGCATCTTGGAGATTACCTTTTGCAACATAAACAGACTTCTAACCCCATTAGTTACAGATTTCTACAATGAGAGTTGTGCCAGTAAAAGGGCATTTTTCAGTGGCAAATGTCTGTTTCTTAAAACTTCAGGTGGCGCCAGGTCCTCTGAGATTGCTAAAACACACATGGGTTATTCGGGCGGAATGTTAACATTTATTCCACTTTACTGGAATGTGTCCGACCTACAGGTCCAGCAGGGAGCCTCTGGAGTGCTCCTGCGGGTCGCCCTGGGCAAGAGCAGGAGCCGGGAGGACGGGGACGTTGGGAACCAGCGGGTCCGGGGCTTCGGACAGCCCATCAGCCCCGGGTCCCCCTGCTGTCCGGCCTTAGGGTGCCATCCCCACACCGGGGCTCCGCGGGCATGCATGCACGCAACCCCCATCCGGGTCACCTCGCCAGCCCGGAGGATGGAGGGGACATAGGACAGGGAAGAAGTCGCGGGGCAGCTTCGGGAACAGGGGACCCCGCAGGTGCATGCCGCAGTGCCGGGCTGGAGCTGGGGCTCGCGCGCTGGCGCGCCCCGGGAGCGGAAGGTGGACCCGGGCCGGGCGGCAGGGACAGGGGCCGGGGTGCTCGGCCCGGCTCCCCCAGCTCCGACCGCAGCTCTGCAGCGCTCGCTCGGCCGCGTACCTCCCAGGGCCGACTCCTTCGCTTCGCGATGGCCCTCGCCTTATATACCCTGCTAAAAATAGCCTGCGAAGCCTCCCTCCAATCATAGGGGGCCGAGTTCGAATTGCACCAATGGGGAGGGCCGTGATGGAGAGGCTCGGTCACGCCAGGCGGGGCCGCTGTGTGTCGGCGCCTGCGATTGGCCGCAGCTGACATCATCGTCGCGCAGCCCCCGGGACGGGCGCGGCGGGATTGGGTGGCCCGCGGGGCGGGGCTCGGGGCCGGTCACGTGGGGGGAGGAGGAGTGGGGGGAGCCAGGCGGGGGCGGAGGGGGGAGGCTGGCAGCGGAGCTTTGAATAGGGAAGTTTTGCAGGGGTTACGTTTGCAGTCAGTCCGGTGTTTGCAAATATTGTGTGGGCTCCGCGCGCAGCGGGCTGCGGGAGGGTCCGGACCGGCGTCCGCTTGCAGAGACGCGGAGTTTGCATGAAACTTTCACCTGCGCTCCCGGGGACAGTGTCGGCTCCGACTACAGCTCGCTCGGCTCCCTGTTTTCCCGGCAGCAGCGGGGACTGTCTTTTCCCACCCGACATGGATGTGCTCCCAATGTGTGGCATCTTCCAGGAACTCCAGATTGTGCACGAAACGGGCTACTTCTCGGCTCTGCCGTCCTTGGAGGAATATTGGCAACAGGTAAATACGGATTGTTTTTCACGTGCCCGGTGCGCCGAGGAGGGAGTTGCGCCAAGGCGCAGCCAAGATGGTGTTTGGAAGTGCATTTTTAATTTTTTTTTTTTTTTTGGATTATTAGTGTTTGCCTAATTTTTTAAAAAATTAAAATAATGCTCTTAAGATGCCCTTCTTGCCTGGAATGATGTAGGCACTGTAAAGCCGGCCTTCTGCATCGTGGAGTGGAGATGTCATTTGTGGGCAGCTGAGCTCTGGCTGCGGGAGTGTTTTCTCTTTTTTCTCCCCCCCCCCCCATTTCCGAGCTTCCTAGGGGGCCCCCAATTACTCTCTGCCTGATCCAGGCAGGAGCCGTTAGCACAAGTTCGGGGCTTGTACGAGGTCCAAACTCCACAGCTGGACTTTGTCATAGGAAGGAACTTGCCTTGACTGCCAAGGGATTTTTTTTAAAGGATTTTGTTTTTGTTTTGGTATTTGTACATGCAGTTATTTTTTTTCAAGTCTCATATTTTCCCAGCGAAACGTACAGCAGCTCCGTTTGAACCCAAGGCCATTTTCAGTTTCTTTTCCTTTTGAGTGCTTTCTTAGCACTCGCCTAGCTCTGCCGTATTTTTCTTACCTGCTTTTCTTGTTGATGGCGCGGCGGGGGAGGGGGGGGTTGTTTGCACACAAGTGACTTGTCAGTCATATGACAATGAGCCGGTTCTTAGTTGCTTCAGGTCTTACTTTGGGGAAGAAAAACCTCGATTTCCGGCATTTTACTGGAACCAGAATTTGGGGCATCGGAAATTTAAGAAACTTTATTGGTTTTTGTTTGTTTGTTTGTTTGCCTTGCCCTTTTTTCTTCTTCTCATTCTAATTCTTAGGATTCCCTGACTAGTTAGAAACTAACACTTGTCCCATTGTCTTTAAAAATCATAGAGAAGAGGGTTTGGTGGTTGTCTCTACCCTGCTGGGCCGTTTGTTTTTTTGTCTCCAAGTGAGTTAGCAGATGAGATATATTCCGTGGCTTTCAAAGCTTCACAGGCTTTTAAGACATGAAAAGCCAAGTGTATGTAGCTGCAGCCTTCACAGGCAGGCTTAATTGTTCACAATCCTTTCCTGCCTTCTTCCTCTCCCCCTCCCCATCTTTCCTCCTCAAAGAAGCTACTCCCTGGGACGTGATTGAAATTGATCTAAGTAGTTTCCTCTAGGCTTTTGGGATTTGGGCTACCAGCCAGACTTGGCTCCCGGTCCCCTTCCGAGCCTTTTAAACTCCCTGAGAGCTGCGTTCACGTTCCCAATGCTCCTCAGCATAATGGAGATTTTTTAAATTGGCCAGCTGATTAAAGTTTAAGATCTTCATAACCGTGCTTGCTTTTTTTTTTCCTTGGGAACATCCATAAAACATATCGCTGCCTTTCTTCGGAACACGGTAGAATATACTGTAACACACACTGAATTTTCTTTCGGGGGCAAGAGCAAATAACCACCCACACGGCCCCTTTGCCTGCTCACACTGCTAAGTGAAGCCTACAGGGAGGGGTAGGGCAGGTATGTGTCATGACAGAAGGCACGTTGTTGAGTAAGCAGGAACTCCTTTGCTGGTAGCCTGTGCTCAAGATGGTCTGTTCTCTGATAAGGATTTGTTGCAGTTCGGTGTTGAAATTTCAATCCCTAGAATTGTAGACTAGTCCTCGGCACAGACAACCTTATATGGGCATGTAGGGAAACCTAGTGAGAAACCAGGGCAGACAAAATTGAATCCTAAAATGTTTCCTACAATTTTTCTTTTCCAGCGATAGAAAGTTTGAAATGGTGGGGAGAGGGGAAGCTGATCTCGGCAGTTGTGTAGCTTCTTGAAAGGTTGGTTGCGGGGCTGGGGAAGGGTACCCCTGTCCATGACACACTGCATGTATATTTGAGCTGGGTCCTTATTTGGCTCCTGGTCAGAATTTCAAAAGGAAGTCTCCCTTGGCATTGCGTGAAAGAAATAAGAGTGATGACTCACCATCGTACTCTCGGCCAGGAGATAAAGTTCTTGTTCATTGTGGGACTCCCAGAAGGAGTAATTTCCCCTTCCCATCCTTTATAACAGCAGATGACCAACCATTCTGGAATGATTCTTCCACTCCTGCTGTTGAAGTTTCTTGTTTCCCTCTGACCACTGTGTAGGTCGGTACCCACAATCCTTCACTTGGGGAATGGTATTTAAAAAAATATCCTAGGTCTCAGCTACACAGGAAATGGGAGGTTTCTCTGCAACTCGACTGAGCTATGTGCTGTCTGCTTTCTGACTACAGCAGGCCCTGTGTTGTCAGCTGTGCCCCCCAAGGGGGTCTGTCAGATCCTACTGTGTGTCGTGCAGTCTTTCTGTCTTTCGTGAATACTTGTGATCTGTTTGAGTGCTGGATGGCTGGGGCTTTCCTTGATATACATGGTTCTGGAGTCTGTCAGAGGATCTGGTTAAACCTGTTGGGTTGGGGTGATGTGATGTGTGTAAGACTGATTTTCTTTGTGTGGTTTACGGGAACCTCATTAGAAATGTCAACACTTGTAACTATAACAACAAAACAGGCTTAGTGATCATCACTCATTGTGGGCCATTGGCCCAACAATACAACCGAGAGAGGTTTCACCTCTGCTTCGCTTTCTGAATTCTTCCCAGTCCTAGAAACAGCTTTCCTCTAACTTTCACAAGGACACAGATTCCCATTTCAAAAGACTTTGTGCTCCATAACTCATGACACAGAAACAATTTATCTGTCCTTTGTTGTTGCATGGTTCTTTTTTTTTTTTTTTTTTTTTTTTTTTTTTGTAGTGTGCTTTCAGTTCCACTTTCAGTGCGTCCTAACAATCACGTGCCTTCTTGTGGTTCGTTTTGCACAGACCTGCCTGGAGTTGGAACGTTACCTCCAAAGTGAGCCCTGCTATGTGTCAGCCTCTGAAATAAAATTTGATAGCCAGGAAGATCTGTGGACCAAAATCATTCTAGCACGGGAGAAGAAGGAGGAATCAGAAGTGAAGATTTCTTGTAGTCCCCTCGAGGATCCTGTGAACAGTCCCAATTTTAGTTACAACTTAGAGACCAACAGCCTGAACTCTGATGTCAGTAGCGAGTCGTCGGACAGCTGCGAGGAACTCCCCCCTACTTCCAAGTTTACCTGTGACCCCATTGGTGAAGTCTTAGTCAATTCAGGAAATCGGAGCTCCTCCGTCACTTCCACGCCGCCTTCTTCTCCAGAACTGAGCAGGGATTCTTCTCAACTGTGGGGCTGTGGGCCCGGAGACCTGCCCTCACCGGGGAAGGTGCGCAGTGGGACTTCGGGGAAGCCTGGTGACAAGGGGAGTGGTGATGGCTCTCCAGATGGCAGAAGGAGGGTACATCGATGCCACTTTAACGGCTGCAGGAAAGTTTACACCAAAAGTTCCCACTTGAAAGCACACCAACGTACTCACACAGGTCAGTTCTCTCATCGGACCTGGGGGGCCGGCCACTGGTGGGGGCCAGCCACTGGTGGATGCCTGCAAGTTGCCCCAGCCCTGGGAGGGGGACCAGGGCTCCACTGGATGTGGGCATGAGCATAGAAATTCTTACTTCTTAAATTCTTATCGCCAAGGAATTGGGGCCTTTGGGAGTTGAGAGTAGAATTTTTACAAGATTGGATATTTGAATCAGAGATGACTGGTTAATGCTTTCAGATTAAATGAGAGACCAAATCCCAGTTGCCGTCGACATTCATACCTCCACCCGAGTGGTGTTCATTGTCCCTTTGCACTGGAATCATGCTGTCTTGGACTCCTCACTTTTTGCAAAGGGTCCTTGGGCCACATGGAGTTTGGTAGTATTAACATTGCTTCTGTGGAGTCGGAGTGTGAGCCATAGACTGTAAATAGCACTCCTGGCCTGAGGTATTTATTGTGAGTACTCTGTCACACAGCCATTTAAAACAGGGGCTTCCTAAGGAAATGCCACTACTGAGAACAAGGTTCTGATTGAAAATACAGTACGGACCTATGGGCTGACTATGGGCTGGCTATGGGCTGGCTGAGCGGGGGAAGAATCGCAGCAGAATTACAGCTCAGAAAGACCCACTACTGTAAATTCTCCTGACAACATGGTAGATAGTCCAGTGCTGATGGGGTCTTGAAAACACACCCTGACAGAGCTAGCAGAGAAAATAGGTGTCCCTTAAACCAGGTGGCATGTGTCCTAGACTAACTTTAGCATTTAAAAAAATAATTCTTAGGTAGCATTCTTTTAATGCATATTTACAATTTGACCAGAAAATGATGTCAGCTGGCTTGTTTGATTGCCACTGAGAAAGTGATCTTAAAGCCTCCAAGTGGGGTTTCCCAGAAACTCGTGATTTCAGTTTTGTAGAAATGTAGATAGTCCCAGAGGAAATGACAGACTCAGTCCACAGAGAAGTGAGTAAGGAGACAGTGCTGGAGGAAAACCGGTTCTGAGGAGAAAGCTATGAATCTCCGGCTTTCGGTAGGGCTGTGGCTCCTGTGGCGGACACCTCATGCTACAAGTATGTCAGAAGTCTGAGTAACTGTCATTGTTAAGAGTTAACTTTGATTTTTTGGTAGCATGACCTTTGTCAAACTAGGTTCCCCAAAACAACAGCTGGAGGCTTCAGGCCAGGTTAGGAAGGAACTTAGGCTTGTGACTTGCCAGATACTGTCCCTTCAATGAAAGCATATAGTGAAGTCACAGGAACCCTAATGCTGCATACTGGCATTGTATGTTATTGAATCTTCCCCCTCCCTCAATGTGTCTGTGAAGTCATGGCGCCCTTGTCCTGTGTTCTCTTCCCAGGAGAAAAGCCTTACAGATGTTCATGGGAAGGGTGTGAGTGGCGTTTTGCAAGAAGTGATGAGTTAACCAGACACTTCCGAAAGCACACCGGTGCCAAGCCTTTTAAATGTTCTCACTGTGACAGGTATGTGCATGAAGGCTTTACAAGGAAAGAAACATGGGGTCATGGGAATGAGATCTGACCAGAGAACAGTGGGGATTCGACAGACCTTGGAAAAAAGGCCAACAGTTTCCTGTCATTTGTTGACATTTCTTTTAAGCCTATGGCTTTTTTTTTTTTTTTTTTTTTTTTTTTTGAGACAGGGTCTCTCTCTCTCTAGCCCTAGCTGGCCTGGAACTCACTCTGTAGACCAGGCTGGCATTGAACTCACAGATATCCACCTGCCTCTGCCTCTGCCTCCTGAGCGCTAGGAATAAAGGTGTGCGCCTCCCCAAAAAAGATCTCGGACACAGTGACTGTCTTTGCTGGCAAGCAGTGTTCCTGTTCCGGGTGTCTATGAATAGAGTGACTTCACAGATAGGTTTTCAAGACTGGCTTCCAACAGTTTGCAAATCTGAAAGGTTAGAGTTCAGTTCAGTTTAGACGTCAGAGAACGTCATAGCTGTTGGAGACCTCTTGAATTTGTTCTATTCCTATACCTTGGGGATTCCCTGTCCCTGAAAGGGGTTGGCAGGGCCTCCGAGGAAGTCAGACAAGGAAGTACAGTATTTGGTCTGTCATCCAAGCCAGGGGTCACCCTAACTTCTTTGCTTCTTCTGGTCTGTCCTTGCAGGTGTTTCTCCAGGTCTGACCACCTGGCCCTGCACATGAAGAGGCACCTCTGAGTGAGAAGGTGAATCCTGTAGGCTAAAAGCGGCTTCCGGGCTGAGAGGCGCCGTGGAAGGGTGCTGCTCCAGCCAAAGCATGCCGTTTTACTCCTCCCAGCTGCCTCCAGGGGCCTCTCTTTGGAAGGTCTTTTGAGGGCTACAAAAGTTGTGTCAGAAGCGGCATTGTACCCATGGTGCATGGTGTTTGAGTGGCCCTGAACTCGCCACTGGTTCCTAACCTTCTGAGAGGCTCTGGAGCCTTCTGCCGGGAGCATGCGCACTGAGAATGTTAATGGGTGGGCTGACTGTATGTTGAGGATCTATTTACTGACTGTATGGTGAGGCAGACTTTTTTTTTTTCCCCTTGTGGTAGCGAATAACTGCAAGAGACAGAAAAAAAAAGCAGTTTGAATGTTTTGTGTGTAAGGAGTATACCGAGAGATGAGGTTACCACCGATCATTTCCCGAGGGGTGTCTGCACCTTAGAAAAAAAATAAAAAAAAAATAACAAAAAAATAATAAAACAAAAACAAAACAAAAAAGAAAAAAAGAGAACCTTGGAGGACCCCAGAGTGGTGAGTGCTAAGGGAAGGGGAGTCCCTGCCCCCCCCCCTTTCCTGTGTGAAAGGACCTTTTGGTGTCTGGTGCAGCTATAAAACGTGCAATGTGTCAAGTAGCTTGTTTTACTGGCTACCACGGAGCTCATTTGTAACCCATTGTATAAGCTGTATTTACAAATATAACACAGTGATAATTTTCCCTTATAATACAAAAGTCATGCATGGTCTGGGGAACTGTATGCTTTTTCACTTTTAAATCTGGACTTCAATCTTGATTCCGATTAATAAGCAGCTGTAAGATCCAATTTGTCTGATACAATGATCCCGAAGCCATCTAGGCCTGGCAAGACACAACCCCCGCCCCCCATCTCCTGTTTTCTAGCGCTCCCTGTCCAGAATGATATTGTGCAGTGTAGGGTTATTTTTTAAACGATTCAGAATTTGAATTCACTTTTTGGAGAATCTTGAGATGCCCTTGGAAAAAATTGGACACGTGTTGAATGTCTAAAAGCTTGGGGCTGGAAATTGCTGGACTAATGTCACATTAGGCTAAAAACCTAAAATTGTTTTCTCAGTCGGGTGGATTAAACCACTAAGCTTAGAAACCGTTTTCTCATGCAGCTACGTCTCTCTTATTTATGACTTGAGGACTAATTTCTGGTTTTCTAGCTGTTAATGCACTGTTGACCTTCATAATGGTGCCTTACGCAACTGCCCCCATCTGTGGGGTCGCATACAGGGGTATGGTGATGCATGCTTAATTAAGGCTCTTTTCTCACCTGGCATTGTACTGTATCAATGTATAATATGGAAAAAAAGACAAAAAAAAAAAGACAAAAAAAAAAAAAAGATCCTCCACAAAGACAAATAGATGAAAACTCCTTTGACATGTCAGTATGAGTTCATTTCAGACAACTTGATGGTCAGGGTTAGAATGGGGAGAAAACATAGACCGAATCATTGAAAACTCTGACCGGTTCTGCTATCACGAGACTTCTTAGAGACCTTGCACAACAATTGTATAGATCACACACACACACACAAAAAAAAAAAACAAAAATAAAATAAGAAGTAAAAATAAATAAAACCAATCCCAATGTTTTGCTTAAAAGGCACAAGTTTCACATACCTGTCTAGCTATCTGTTGGTAATCCAGAAAGTATACTACTTTTTTTGTTAAAGTGGACGAAATTTCTTGTGTATGTATATTTGTGTGTATAGTATGTGTATGTATGTGTATATATATTATATATAGATAATATATAAATATTTTTTTAAGGAAAAACTAGAATGTTTAGCTAGAAAATTCTACAGCCTGTGAAGTATTTCAAAATGGCCATAAAGGAGATAAAAAAAAAAAAACTATAACCTAACTTTTATAGAGGCTTTATCTTTAATTTAATGGTTTACTGAAGATGTTCTTGGCATTGAGCCTATTCCAGGGCACTGATTTTCGTCATTATTGGCAAACCTGGAACAGGGTACCTTTGGCTATTCAGAAGGGGCATGAACAAAATACTGGACTCAGCTGGACTCAGACACACCAAGGTTTTGATTTGACTTTCAGCCTTATTAGATCTAACCTAAGAGCAAGCTGATAACAGGGATTCTTTTTTAGAATACTTTTTATGCAGATGAAACTATTTTTTCCAGCATGTAGATTTTCCCAGTTTTTTCAAGGAGTACTTTTCCCGAATTGGCATACCATAGCATAGACAGCTATATTTCTGATATTTCATCCAGCTGTTGCCCTTGTGGGTTGGATCGTTTTAAATATATATATATATATAAACACACACATATGAGTCTGGCTTGGCTGGTATTTTGTTTGATCTTCCTGAAAATGAGCAGTAACTAGAGCTCACTTAACTGGTTTTTGTATCTGGGTTGATGAATACATTTCCCTGTAAAACTTACTTCATTTTGCTTAAGGGGAAAATGCACTTTCTGTTTGGCTCTTCAAAATCCAAGCACTTGATTCGCTGGGTTTTGGAAAACTCCTTTTTCGGCCCTCATGTGTGCTTAGCCATAACAATTCCATTAAGTAAGAAGGTAAACAGAAGAAAAAAGAAAAAAAAAAACTTGCGCTGGCTTGCCTCACTTATGAAACACCATACAAGTTGATGTTTGACTGGGTGGGGCTGGGTGCCGTATGTGTCAATGCCTGTAATTTTCATAATAAGCAGTAGGTAAAGAAGTACATTCTGTTCAGGTGATAACTGAGCCTCAATCAAGCAGAAACTTTTTTTGCTTGAAATTAAAAAAAATTTCTATTAGTGAAATTTCTTTCCTTTTTTTTTGAAGCACCCTGTTATCTAAAAAAAATCTTTGTAAGATTTTTGTAAAATTTTGTTTTACAAGATTTTATTTGAAATTGTTTTTTGCAAGATTGTTATATTTCTGTATGAATGTATTTTTTATTGGAATAACATAAAAAAGAATTCTTATCAGCATCTCCTGTCTGGTTGTTTTTCTGGATTAGTGTGGGGGGAAGGGGCTGTTGAAACAAATTCTTAAGGCATTACTCAGCCTGGCTTCCTAGGGGAAATCACAGTTGTGCAATCCTGAGAGCCATTTGCCTAACTCAAGATCCTGCCTTCATCCTCTTCCCATTTACCACAGCTGTCCTGGGAAATTGGGGCGGGGGGGGGGGGCTTTGGACATGGTTCCCCCACTCCCTAAACGAATAGAAAGTACTCCAAAGGCTGGCAAAAACCAACCCCAGGCTTTGGGACACCGTTGTGAGGAACTGGGGTGTTGTTTTGCCGCGGCATCTGCCCTGGGAACTCGGGTGGTCCTCTCCGCTTCTTAGGTCCAGCAGTCTTGATTGGGTAGCACTTAGAGCTCAGCCAGCCTTCCTGGAAGGACCTGGCCTTGTACTGGAGAAGGATAGAGGTGGTGGGCAGATGAGAGAAAGGAAGCCATTCCTATGAACGGCTTCAGAAACCCTCTTTCCGGCTCTCAGTGTTTGCTGGGTTAGTTCCATAAAGTAGGGCAGAAAGTAAAGATTGCCTCATCCCCACCACGTGACTGGATGGCTTTTTTTTTTTTTTTAAAGGCCTATGAGATGCATTAGGTATAGAGTGTGCTTTAACCTAAAGGAGGGCAGAGTATTGCCTTTCAGGGCAATGTCTTTAGTAGCTTTAGATGTCAGCCCCAATTTCACTTTTCTGCGTGCATCTGTGTAATGGATGAGTCTTGGAATCCATTTTCAGATTCTGTTAAGCCAAATCAGTCGTCACAGAGCAAGATCCGTGTGGGATTCTGTGGGAACCAGCTTCTTTCTACACGTCGCCCCTCAGTTTCAGGGGAAAGGTGGTGTCCAATTTTGCCAAACCTGGAGGGTTCTGGGAATTGCTCTTACTTTTACATCTGGGGAGGGAAAATTTAAATGAATACCCAGATTAGGAGTTTGAGAATTTTTTTTTTCCTGTAACTGCGAAAATATCAGCAACTTCGAAGGGACTGTAGTGAGGCAGGCACAAAAGTGACATTTTGCCAGATTCATGGGTGTGTTGTGTTTCGCTGAAGCATATGTCAGGGTGACTAATGGTCGGATTACTCTGACTGTACAGTCTAAATAAAGTCTTGATAATGCATTCTCTCTCAGCTACTATTCAGACTGGACCACACTGCCAGGCAAAGGCTATGTGGAACAGCTAAGCTACGTTCAAATAAGGCTGTTAGGAGAGCAATTGTGCAAGGAATCAGACACAAACTTAGGATATTTATAGAAGTATAAAAATTTTTCAGTCTTCTTACCAAATTTTTGAAACCTAGGTGAAAGAGGAAATGTTCTTCCTGTAACAGGCTGTGCAGTTTGGGGACAATTTGCTCAGCGACAGTGGGTCCTTCTTTGCTCCTTGCTAAAGTAGTTTGGGCTAGGCCGCATGAATCTAGCCTTTTCTACAGCACAGCCATTCTGCGGTCTGTGAGCGAGCACAGGGTAACTTCAAATTACATGTTCGCCATCTTCAGGGTGCTTGGCTCAGATCTAGGAATTTTCTCTTCTGTTACAGGAGAAAGTATTGTTGTTGAGAAAATTGCTCTAAAAATGGAAAACCGAATGTTCAAAAACTGCCCATTACCCCTTTAATTAAATTTAACTAGGCATTTGATGCTTGACAGCATATATTTTTTTTTAATTAAAAATTAAAGTTTCAGGGGCTGGAGAGATATTCAGTGGTTACAAGCACGAGTTGCTCTTGCAGAGGACCCCAGTTCGATTCCCAGCACCCACATGGCAGCTAACACCCGTCTGTAACTCCAGTTCCAGGGGAATCCAACACCTTCATCTGACCCCGCTTATGCATTGGACAACACTGATGAACTTATACACATGAAGGCAATACGCTCATACACATAATATTAAATAAATAATAAATAAAATATAAAAATAATAATAGCACGTTGAAAAGTGCTATTCTAGCCATAAAGAAATCCCAGGTTTCTCAAATTCCCCCAATTCATCAATCCTGTTCCTTATCTAATGGGGCCTGTATTTCAGAGGCCAAAGGAAGCAACTGCGGTCTCTTACCTTTATATTTTAATTGCCATAAAGAACGCAGCTCCTATTTGTAATTCCTTTCTTATGTTTGGATGTTATATCATCATAAGCTACTTTTAAAAGATCTATTCATTTGAGTATGAATATCCATGCTCTTGTATGTATGTGGGGCTTAGTACACTTGTGTGTGTGTGTGTGTGTGTGTGTGTGTGTGGTTTGGCCAGGGGGTGTCTCCTCACTCTTCACCTATTTCTTTGAGGTATAAGATCTCTCCCTGAACCAGGAGTTGACATCTGGCCTAGGCTGGAAGCCAGCAAGCCCCAGTGAGTGTCCCATCTCATTTGTTCGGGTAGTGGGGTCTGAACTCTGGTCTTCAGGACCCAGTGTTAGTGTGTTTGACTCCCTGCAGCATCTCTCCAGCCCTCGAACTATTTTCTTTTTCAACAGCTCCTTTAACAAGCTGAATTATTCTCATTTCAAAATTTTATAATGATAACAGGGATGGTGGTCGCTACCCATCTTTTATGCCTTAATCACAAGATGAGAAGAAATTTCCTTATGCATACATTTCTCATACTACATATTCATGTATGTGGTATTACATGCTGTAATAGGCCCATTTCACAAATAAGGAAAATTGAGGCTTCAAGATATTATGGTACTTTCCTGGGTGCATCGTTTCCTAAGCCCGATCACTGCTCTGGTGCAGGTCCTCGGATGCCAAAGACCACGTTTTTGAGCATCACGGTACCCTGCCCTCAGTCTCGTCCAACTTTTCACGAGAGCCTTCTGTTCGGTTTGCAGGATTCACCTCAAACTGATGTTACATGTATGAATGGGAGACAGAGCTTCTTCACAATTAAGAATCACTAAAACTTTAAGTCTTGCTGTCATCTTGAGAAAACAGAAGTCACTATTTCAAATTGCTTTCCAGATATGAGACAGATGGCACGTATTTGTGTTTAATGCTCAGGAATATAGAGGAGGAGATCAGGGACGTGACACCGTGCATTCATTGGCAGGGATCACCTAATGTGCACAGTGAAGACACAAAGAGAGGAAAATGAGGCCCATGCATCACGCAAACGAGGCAATAGAACAAAGTGTGTTTAACTAGATTTATTTTATAGCAAGGTCTTTGTGTTTCACTTTAATTTTAATGAGGATTCTCCAAACGTCTGTAAATGAAAACAGGCAAAGAGGAGGTCAAATCTGGATCCCATGTGTCCCCTCCAGAGTCACATTGGGCTAAACGGTCCCTGTGGAATCTGCAATGAAAGGCGGATTAAATCAGCATCCCCATTGTCAACAGGAGACCCTGCAAACTCCACTTCAAAGTTGAGTTCCCCTTACACAATCTGTGCATAGAAGAAGACTTTCATGTGAGCTCTAGAATTGTTTCTTAAATTGAAAGTCTCCCCACCAGTCAAATCAGCTGCATATATATATATATATATATATATATATATATATATATATATGAACTGAATTATTTTACACAGTGTCATTTCCCCAAGATTTGTCCTTTGTCATGACAAAGCACATTTTAAGTGACTTGTGTGTGTTAACTAAGCACAACTCTGTTCCTCGGCATTTCTTAAGTTCCACATCACATTTCATTCTGGTCGAGGTCGTGTGAGGCTTGCTTCCAGATGTGTAAGATAGTAAACGGTGTGCACTGGCATTACTAGTTAACTCACTCTCAAACCAGGTGCGTCACCCGATTACCCAAATGACATTGTGCTGGTGAAGAGACAAGCTGGGATGGGAATGTCAGCAGTGAGCTGTGACAGGACACATCTGCCCTGGCAGTCAGGAATTCAAGACATCCAGTCCTACCCCCCCCACCCCTTGCTGGTTGAGTTTACCATCCTCTGTAAAACAGCTTATTTATTCATAAGGTTGGAAGCCACAAGGCTTACATGAGCACCTGAGCTTTTCATCCCCAAAGTCTAGTCAAGACTAGGGAGAGGGCTCCGTGGGTAAAGGTGTTTACCGCGAAGTTTGCCAGCTTCAGAACGCACATGGTGGAATGAAAGAACCAATTCTGGAAGTTGTCCTCTGACTTCAACATGTGTGGCCTCCCTCACTCCACAAAAATGAATGAGTGAATGAATGAATGAATGAATGAATGAATATATGTGAAAATAATTCCTAACTCTTTTTAGTAAAATTAGTTTGGGTAAAATTATTTTTTTATTGCAGTTAATTTACAAATCCAAATAGTGATGGATCCTTACAGTAACAGATGAAGGCTACAATCACTACTGAACCCACCAACACACCAAAGCAGCCACTATTGTAGAAGCAGCACCTATGCAATCTCACATCCTTCTGGGTCCACAGAGTCATGTGACAACAGGAGAACAGATCCTGAGAGGCTGACTGTCATTTTGTCTTCTTGGGTGGCTACTTGTTTGTTCCTGGAGGATGCCGCAGGGCAGGTCACAGAGGGGAGTCTGGGAGTGTTGATTGCAAATTAAGGCACTGCGGTGGAAGTAGACCAGGCTAGAAAGTCCCTGAGCCTCTGACAAAGTTCTTCACTAATCTCTGGTAGAGATCAGAATGATGGATGGAAGGTAGTGTGGTGGCTGTCTAGGTCATACTCAAGCCATCCAGGACAATATGCCACTGGGGGACAGAGACTGGGTTGCTAGACAGGTTACCCAGCAGTCATCCAAAACCAGCTTGATGTTGGGATCAATCCCGTTCAAGACTGTCAGTTCCCTATAAGTTGGCTGGTGGAGGTATCTCATGCCTCATCCTTCCCATAAGGTCATTGATAGGCTTTGTCTGCGTAGGTTTGGGGGTCCAACACCAGTGGACCTGGCTTCACAGAGACTACTGGTGGAGGAAGGCTTCTGATCTGAGCAGTTAGTAGCCTGCTGTCCCTCCTGTAATGACACTGCACTGTCATTCTGAACTCCTATCTATGAATATGACATTTGGTAGTAGATTTTTCCAGAGGGCCTGTACTTCATTTTCATAGATGACTTTATCACTTTCAATTTTCTGTCTTGTTCCACATCCATTGAGAAGTATATGAAATCATACACGCCCTTGAAGATCAGCTTCCATATAAATTATTTACTTAATGTATATTAAAGTGAGCGTTAGCTCTGACTAATTTAAAACTTTGAGCTTTGGGGCTAGAGCGATGGCTCAGCAGTTAAGAGCATTGACTATACTTACAGAAGACCTGGGTTCAAGTTCCTGCACCCACATGGTGGCTAACGACAATGTGTAACTCCAGTTCCAGGAGATCTAACATCCTCTCCAGGCCTCCATGGGCATTGCACTTACATACATGAAGGCACTGAATTCATACACATAAAATAAAAGTATATTAAAAATTAAAACATGAGCTTTGATGCTGCAAAGTTAAATATCTGTCACTGTACCCTAACATAAGACAGAGACCAGGATAAGGAGTGCTGAGGTGATTTGTAGGGCAACAAGCCACGAGAAAGCCCTAATCTCTTGAATTGCTCCTGACAATATCCCTTAGTCATGAGGAGATATGCTCTAACAATATGAATAGAGCCTTTGGCATGAAGCTTTGACATCTACACCTGCCCCAAGGACATTCCCCATCTTCTGACCTTCTCTACTGTGTAAGAGCTGCCTGCTCCACCTTCAAGTAGGATAGGAATAAGAAACGATGGGCCTTTCTTCACTGCACTAGAAAGGCTTCAGGGAGGGAGGCCTGCCCACAGCTTCTGATTCAGCATTGACCAACCCTGGATACTGAACACCCAGCACTTAGGTAACCAGGAATACTGCTGTTTAAGGAGTTCTGTTTTCATGGTCAGCGTGGGCGGTATCGGAGAGTCAGACAACTGTACCAGGAAGTGGGGCCCAACAGCTGCTGCTTTATCTGTGAGTTTCCTTGGAGACTTGTTACAGTAACATAACTCAGGAGCCACTGTTCTTGAAGGAATTTCTAAGTGTATTTGCAGAGTGGGCCCTAGTCTCTTGTTTGCTCTGATCAATGCTGTGTGTTCCCAGGCAGAACTTACAAGTAAAACCCACTCATTTCTGGTCTTGTGATTATTGCTTAAACCTAGTAAGCTGCATTTTCTCGTCTCTAAAACAGCTTGCAAAGCCCTTCAGGACTGCTGGTACCATAGAGGTAGGTAGGGAATAGGTCCTCCTCCTCCTACAACATAAATTGTTGATGCTTGATCATTGCTTTTATTATTAAGATAGAGTAAATACTTAGATTCAAATAGAAAAACAATTTTTAAAATTTATGTTTTATTATAACTTACCAGTGGTTAAGAGCACTGTCTATTCTTTTTTTTTTTTTTTTGGTCTTTTAGCGACAGGGTCTCCCTGTAGCCCCAGCTGTCCTGGAACCCACTCTGTAGACCAGGCTAGCCTTGAACTCACAAAGATCCGCCTGCCTCTGCCTCCCAAGTGCTAGGATTAAAGGCATGTGCCACCATGCCCGGCCAGAAAAACAATTTTAATGGTTCCCATTGAATTTCATTAAACATGGACTTATTTTCCTTAAGGTTAGCAACAGATACAATTTGCTCACACTTACTCTCAACAGCATAATTTTCCTATAAATTCAGTGGAGAGACATAGAGAGTAGTGCTATTTCTTAGTGACCTATACAGCAGTTCCCTCTAGCAATACTTGCTTCACTGTTGAAATCTTGTAGAACGGAAGTTCTGTAAGGCTTTGAGTAAAATACTTTCCGGTCAGAGCCCGGAACATACTGACCAGTCGCAGAATGGGATTGGCCAATAGACTTTACTCAGTAAGGTCTGAATTCACTATGCCTTTAATAAAGGACAAAAGGCTTAGGGCCCTCAATTGTTACTATTGTTTTCATGAGTACCTGGAAACTTAAGAGATTGGCTCAATTCTGACTCATGTGACTTAAGTCAACCAAAAAAACCCCAGATGCTTTGTCAAGGTCATCTGGAGTTATTCCATTATTTATTACATTCTTTCCAAAAGAATGAATAACATGCGCCAACTACTTACACATCGCCTCGTGTCTGCCTATGTGCAGAAGAAGCCAATTCCCCTTGGCGAAGGTTCTAACCAGTTAAAGTTGGCTTACTTACAACCATCTGCGCTTGGTTCATTTTCTTTATGTTGCCCTTTTTTAATTAATTGTTTTTTGTTTGCTTGCTTCTTGATCATTTCTACTGAACTTTCCCTTGCATGCATAACTCCTGCAGTTGTGCAGCCTGTGCCTTCGTTATCCTTAAGGAACATACAATATAACAATTTTCAGAGACAATGAACTCACAGAGTCAGCATAGGCCAGAGCCAGAGATCTAAGCCCTGCCCTCGATTTCCACCACCGCACCACCCCATTCCTAGCCATTTTATTAAATCTTCAGGTTTGACACTATGAAAGTGACAGGTGCCAATGTAAAATTCGTGGCAGAACCAGGTCTGTCCTCTCTTGCCTTCTGGTAGGGCTCCATATTTGCTTCCACATTACGACCAATGAGTCCCATGCAAGCCAGTCATATAAAACCCTGAGGGCTATATTCTTTCATTTTTTAATTTATTTTTTGAGACTGTCATACATAGGCACCGTATTACATTACCCTCACCCCCTTAAACTACTCTCACACTCCCCATGACCTCTAACTTGATTATTATTGCTATATATAAATAATATACCGAGTCCATTTATTGCTGTTCTCATGCATAAGTGTTCCCACAGGGAACTTGTTCCGGAGAAAACCTCCCTCAGGAGACATTGGTGGCCTAATCCTCTTCTCCTAGAGGTTGAACCCTCTGAAATGTCCACTATCTGCTATCTGCATTGTCATGCTAACTGGCGTTATCACCGTTCAGGTCTTGTTTAGTCTTCCATGGGTGCAGCTACCCTTCATGTCTACAAAACACTATCCACATTGATCCCTGAGCCTGAGGTATAGGGATTGCATTATAGATGTTTCAACCACTGAAATGATTGTTTTTACTCAGCAAATGACCGTCTACTAGGCGGAGATAGGCTGGGAGACACTTGACCTTTGAGTGCCATCCGCCTACCAGAGCACATCTTAAACCATAGGTCACATCACGTGAGGGTGAGAATCATACAGCTACATATGAGAGTTGTGAAAACCTTGACCACAGTAAAAGGCTTCTGGGGACAAAACAGCCCTAAATTAATTGGAAACCAAATGCATAATGAATCCCACTGCACTGAGAGACTTCCCTTGGTTCTGAATGCACAACACACATACCTTGCATTGTGCACACCAACGTGCTACAGAACGGCAGTGAACACTGCCGGGAACGCCTTGGTTCAGATCCAAGACTGTTGTGTGCTATGAATGGCACAGATTTCACTGCATACAAGAGGTTCTCTGCTGTCATGGAAACATAATAGTTTAATTACAAAAAGCAAAGATTTGTAACAATTTCCTACCATAATTTCTCAGCATAAATATATAAACACAAAATTGGTATATCATTGGACTCTAACTTGTTACAATGTTCAGTTTTAAAAATTGATAATTGACTTTAGTTACACAAAAAATAATCTTTAATTAAATTTTGGTTTTGGATAAAGGCAGATTTCCAATAATTGCTGAAATGGCTCTAAATATACTTTTGCCATTTTGTGATACACATTGATCCAAAACAGCGTTCTTAGCATTGATGATTGTAAAATCAAGTATCTATTAACTTTAAAAAGTATCAAAGAAGCTGGGCTTGGTGGCACACACCTTTAATCCTAGCACTTGGGAGGCAGAGGGAGGCGGATCTTTGTGAGTTCAAGGCCAGCCTGGACTACACAGTGAGTTCCAGGACAGCTGGGGCTACAGGGAGACCCTGTCTCGAAAAGAGCAAAAAAAAAAAAAAAAAAAAAAAAAATCAAAGATACTCTATTTCCTGTGATATGAAATATTCAGCTAGAATTTAACTCTTTATATGAAAATAGTCATCATTAATACACTTGCTTTCATATTTGATAAATGGTACAATACATACATAGCAAAAATTGTTTTAAAGTAAACTACTTCATGATTTATTACCAGTAAATGTTGGATTTGTATACTGATTTTATACACCCATATAGCTAGGATGGTATAAAATTTATTTCTCAAGCACAAAAGGGTCAGGAATGGAAAAAGTTTCAGAAGTTGTGAACTGGAGGAGCAGAAGCCTGAGGCTGGTCTGACTCAGGTCTGTTCTCATCTCTTCCAGCTTTCATCATTACCTGACCACTTTATCCCACTTCCAGAGCATTGCTTCTGATTCACCTCTTCTTTGGTTGTTAGCATGAGAGGACATTCCGCTTTCATCTGTCATTTGTAGTGCATGGCTGGAAAGATTGTCCTGTATAAGCAAAGGGCATGTTTGCACCAGGAGCCCACATGGCTCAATGTGAGACGCTCTTCTTTTGATAATGATAATGACAGCGAGGATGATGGTGACGGTGACACTAGGTACGCCAGCCCAGTTTCCTCACTGTCACCTCCTAAGTTCCAGCTGACTGATACGATTTGGCCATTTATTCTAGGGACACAATACACTCTATTGCTCGGAAATATGCTGCAAAAATAAGTGACATGAGAATGTCCCTGCTTCTGGACACGTTTTTGAGTTCTTGCCACCAGATAACCAGAATAGAGCCAGAGAAGATACACTCAGAATTATTTTCATTTCTATTACATAGAGTTGAGTCACAGTGACTCTGGCGTACTTTTGCTGAAATATACCAGCATTTCAGGAATGGACGCAAAGCCCCGTACCTGTTCAGGAATGCCCTCCCTTAGTTTTTTTTTTTTTTTTTTTTTTATGCTCTGAGCTTTTTCCGTGTTCTCCTTTGTCTTAGTGCTGGCATTTCTTTGGGTAATGAACTGTGTGTATGTAACTTGACACCTCCGGCTCTTCAACCCTTTGAAACATCGTTCACTTCATGAATGAATGAACCAACCAAAGAATAAAAGAATGAACTAATCTACTTCGGTCACATCCTTACTTCCTTCTCCATAGCCTGGATCTATCAAGACTAAGAAACAGCTCTAAAGAAAACACAGCATCTCACTTGATCCAAAATATGGACCATCTTCTGGAAGATGCTTTACCTAGAGTTATATTTATAATTAACATAAATTCATCTTTATAGTGGTTATTTGTTGCTGTGAGAAAAAGCCTGACAAAAGCAATTTTAAAAGAGAGGGGTTCATTTTGGTTCAGAGTTCAATGGTACAGTCCACTCTAGCAGGGAAGTCCGGTCAGCAGAAGCTTGAGGCAGCTGCTCAAAATCACGTGTGGTTTGGAAGTGATAAAGGCTGTTCCTCTGCCCACCTTCTCCTTTTTTTTTTTTTTTTTGTCTTTTCGAGACAGGGTCTCCCTGTAGCCCCAGCTGTCTTGGAACTCGCTCTGTAGACCAGGCTGGCCTTGAACTCACAAAGATCTGCCTGCCCCTGCCTCCCAAGTGCTAGGATTAAAGGCATGGGCCACCACGCCCGGCCACCTCTCCTTTTTATTCCAGTCCAGAGCACCAGCCCATGGAATGGTACCACTGCACTTGACCCAATAAAAATAATCCCTCACAAACAGGCCCAGAGGCTCTTTCTTCATTGATTCTAGATTCTGTCACCTTGACAATCAGTATTAACCATCACAGGCCCCATGGGGCCAGTTCTCCTTTTTGAACCTTGCACTCTCCATCTCTTTTCCCCTTAGATAGAAAGGCTACAGGGGAAGACAGTATGGGTGTGGTGGCGCACGCCTTTAATCCTAGCACTTGGGAGGCAGAAGCAGGCAGATCTTTGTGAGTTCAAGGCCAGCCTGGTCTACAGAGCGAGTTCCAGGACAGCTGGGGCTACAGGGAGACCCTTTCTCAAAAAGACCAAAAAAAATAAAAAAATAAATAAATAAAATAAAGGTCAGAGGAAAATGAAGAGGGACATCCACAGAGCTGTCACCTTGGTTCTGAGCACTGTGATGTTAACAAGAATTTTCTCCATCAGGGATGTCACCTACGCAGTTCGCCTGTGGATTAATTAAAGGGACCTATCCTCCAAATCCAGTCCTCCTTCCTCGCTGCAGGAAGAGCCTCGGAAAGGAGCTGCTCAGGGGAAATGAAAGTGAAACCTGATTAAAACAGCTTCTGTGCTTGTCATTAGAATTTAAATCATCAAATGTTTTGATGCGTTGCCTCTACACCAAATGTAAAACCTTTTTTAATTCCAGATATGACTTGTCTGCCCACCAGGAATAAACTAACTGCTCCCAGATGAATACTTAAAATGTCGACCAATCCCCAACCTCCCCACAAACTGCTGCCTTTTTCTGCTTTTCATCTGAAAGTCACTTGATGTTTATCTTACTATATTAAAACAGGATAGCTGCTTTTCTAAACCCAGGTCACCTGGATGATTAAGCTGTCATTGCCTATCATATATTCTTTTTATTTGACGCATTGCAAAGTGCATGTCATCGTCTTCCTGTTAATGGTAATGTGATGGAGTGAGTGCGGTGGAAACAGGAACCCTCTGGCAGGTTTGGAATCTCTGCGCCTGCTTTTCCTCTATGCGATGGTGATGGGACCCCTTTGGGTTTGCTGTAAGATGGAAAGAGGACAAATTGTGTGCGGTTTTGCCTGATACAGTTCCTGATACCCATGACACCCACCGTGAAAAACCTCCCTATTCTCTTCTCTGGGTGGCTACTTAAGAGGCAGTGTTCTGTCCAGACTCCCTGGATAGGGACTCTCCCATATGCTTCACTTCCTTTAGTGACTTTTTTCCCCTCCATCAACTTTTGTGACCAATCGCAGGAAAATATCCATTTAAAAGATCTCACCTGAAATGAAATGTGCTAAGGCCAGCGATGGTGGCTCGCACCTTTAGATAGAGGAGGGTGAACCTTTGTAAGATCAAGGCCAACCTAACGTGAGGGTGGTGCTAGACGGAGACCCTGTCTCAGGACAAAACAAAACACAGACAAAAAGAGAAGAGATAAAGAAGGAAACAGGAACGTGGTAGAGACTAGGGGTCTGGGCTGCACCGTATCTATACTCACCTCTGGCTGTGCACCGACACTGTGTCTACACTCATCTCTGGCTGTGCACCAACACTGTGTGCTTACATCCTGTTAAGCAAAGTCAAAGAAAACATGGTCAAAAAAGTGGAGAGGAGTGGAGAAAGCTGTATTACCTTCAGGGAGGGAAGGAAACATGGAGAGCTATTGCCAAGGCAATGGGAAGGATTTGTGAGGACTTTTTATCCAGGGGGCCTATCTATATTCATTTAGGACTGTATTTTAGGGGCAGGCCGACTCCTGAGGATACTCAGTTAAGGATTACATTCCTAAGCATGCTGAAATTGAATTCAGAATTCAAGAAGGGAAGATGGCAGACATAATTATGACCACGTTTCATGTAAGGTCTTGCTACATATGCTTTGGAAAGTCATAATGGTGGACACGAACGCGTCTGGGCACACTCAACTTCTCATTGTATTTTTAGGGGAAAAGGGAAAGGACTCTGAGTGTACGTTAATATAGGAGTTTCCCCTAAAGCTGCCAAGATCACTTAACAGCTAAAATAGCTTAGGATCTCAGCTGAGACGCCACTGTGCTTTTATGATACAGAAATTCTCTTCTGTCCAAACTCTTCAGACTGTGGTGGAGAGCTCTCAAGAGCAAATATACCCCAAACGCCTCTGAGTTGTAGAGTTACGCTGAATATGAGTTGTAAAATTATGCTTTAACATATGGCTCTGGGGGCTACTTTAGCTCGCTTCCTGTTGATCATTGCAAATGTAATGGACCATTAGAAATAATCCAGGTGAGGTTCTGGGCTTATACCTGATATGAGCTTTAGAGCATAGCTTAATGGAATTTACATTAGTATTGCAATCTCATTCTTGTAAAGCAGGAAAATTACTTTTTAAAAAATCCTTCTAGATGTGTTGTGTAAGTCCAGAGAAACCACAGATCGGGAGCCACGTTGACTGAGCTGCAGCAGCACCTGTGCATGCTGTTGGCGTTCTCGGTATGACTGGAGCCCTTCGCTCTGAGACAGCATGTGCTCTCCCGGCCTCTTGCCAGCCTCAGCCTCCCAGCATTTCACTCTGAAAATGATAGACGGTTACTGTTGCTGCATCAGGTCATGAAAATTCCTGTCTGCTTCCAGTCTCCCAGGACTCAGAGTTCTCCCCACTGGACATGCTTATCATGCAGGTGATCTTCCTCTTCCCACGTGATCAGTCATAGTTTTTATCATCAGCCCACAACAGAAGTTCTTTTCTTATGGAAAGGCAGGTATTGCTGACAGAGGAAAACTCAGCTACAATAATGATAAAACCAAACGATAGCTGAATTTTAGTGGTGGCCACTCTGTTTTGAGTGCTTGCTTGTTCTTGTTCTTATAACCCAGGGGAACAATGTGCATTATCTATACTCTAAACTGCCAAACGGAAGGACAGTTTTACCTAGAGTGGAGGTTTGGCGCAAACTTCAGAGGATAATTGGCCACGGGGACCAAGGAAAAGCCATCAAGAGGCCAGATACTGCAGTGGACACACAAAGCAGATAGAGAAATGCTGGTATTGGGCTCAAATCACAATCTGCATTTCTGCATTGAACAGGCCAGATGTTGCCTTAGGGAGATGTTCCTTTTGCTTTAGACTCTTTCTGTGTCCACTCCCAGCAAATCTGACCTCTCTACAGTGCTTCTGTGTCCACAAGGACATTACAGGAGACTAAGTTTTCAATGCCCAGGGACTGAGTGTCTGTGCAGGTGTTGAGTGGAAAGAAAAACGTGACTCAGAATCAAACCTTTCTGGATTCAAGTGCTGGTTCTGAAAATCTCTAACTATGACAATATGTTTAAACTTCCTTTAATTTATTTTCAGTGTGTGTATAGTGTGGGTGCATGCATGCTATATGCATAGTGTGGGTGCATGCATGCTGTATGCATAGTGTGGTTGCACGCATGCTGTAGCATGTATGTGAAAGTTGGAGGACAACATTCAGGTGTCACTTCTTGCCTTCTGCCTTGCGGAGGCGGGGACTCTTGTTTCCGCTGCTACGCTGTGTATGCTAGGCTAGCCAGCAATAATCCTGTCTCAATCTTCCTCTTCACACTGGGAGCTCTGGGGTTATAGAAGCATGTCATCGCCTCTTCCCTTTCAGTGTAGGTTCCTGGGATCCAATGTGGTCCTCACGCTTGCATACCTAGGCTCTTACTGAGCCATCTTCTTGGACCCATTTATTTTTTATACAGATTGTTTGCACAGCTCAGGCTGGCCTTGAACACATGATCTTCTGCATCAACCTCCTATGTTTTGGGATTAGAGAGATATACTACCATGCCCAGTTCTGTGAGAACTTTTGAAGGCCCTTGAACTGTGGGAGCTTGAGTCTTTTTCTCCCTAAACTGGAGACTGGAATGTTTACCTCCCAGGTTTACATGATCCATATGCACAAGGTACCACATTTGATGTCCAAACCACTGCAATGGATTCCTGAAGCTCAGCATGCCTTTGACAGCAAAGCATAAAGGAAAGGGTTCGCCTCCTGACAAGGGCATAGACCCAGTGGACCATGACTTCTGTTTCACCTCCCAGTTCAACCTTGAGTGTGGGCGTCACATAGAGAGGATCTGAGGCTGTTCAGACACTCCATTAACTATGGAACTGAGACTCATACGAAGATCCAGTTCAACATATGTCTTTTAGTCACTGTACCAGCTTTAGTATGGAGACTTGCTTTTCTCTGCTAAGTATTTCCCATGCACCTCAAATATGAATGCTATTTAATCTTATGTAATAAGACCATAATGAGAGTGTCAGAGCTGAGCTGAGATGGAGGGCCTTCTGAAAATCTGCAAAAAGATGTCTTGTTTGTGTCCTACTGAATGCTTTTCATCACAGCTCAACCTTGGAAACTCCAGGCAAGTCATATATGAGAAATGAAGTCTATATGTACACACTGAACACTCTGTCAGGATTTGCAAACACTATCATTGATCTTTGTTTTTTTTTTTTATCATTTTATTTACACATATGCCAAGGAATCATTTCATATGAATCCCAAAGGTAAGTCGCCGTGGCCGCTATGATACTGAGTAGGTAGGAATTTCACTGTTACTTGTGTGTCTAGCAAGCCAAGAAACCCTTTCCTCAGCTAAGAGACTTTTACCTTCATTATAGAACACTAATATTTATCAACAGAAGAATAGAGGTGCAAATGTCACAAGTGTGCTTGAATTTCATACTTTAAAGGTGAGCTTGAGGAATGAATTCCCATACTAAGGGAACTATTGCGGCAAAGTATATATTATTGTTGATTTTCTCCAGATACTGAAGCCAAACGGAAGATATAACAGAAGACATTGTTACTTGCTAAGTTGTTCTTTCTACATTAGAGTCTGTGTGTGTGTGTGTGTGTGTGTGTGTGTGTGTGTGTGTGTACACACTGGGGGTGGAACTTGGGGCTTAGCAAGTGCTCTACCAATGCCGTTTTTACTAGGGTTGGGTATCTATTGCTGAACCACTTTGTCGATAAGCAAAACATTCTACTGCTAAAGATGGATTCTAAGCTTTTGAAGGTGGCCAGGAACTATGTCTCAAAGCCTGTCAAGGCCTGTACACTTTTGAGAGCATGAAGGACAGTCATCATGTCCTAGCCTGGAGAATATCAATAACATTTCCTTTATAGAAACATTTCTTTGTACCTCACACTTGAAAGGCATTAAGTCAGAATCCCATCTGTGCAGAAGTCACTAAGCTTCTAGTTTTTTCTTGGACTGCTTCTCCCAACCTGCATTAACTAAACTGAACCACCATGAGACTGAGCTCCTCATTGGTACATTCATTAGATGCTGGGATACATTTCAGAAATTGTGCAAATGAGAACTGGGGGTGTAGCCCAGGTGGCAGAATGGTTGCTTAGCATGTTGAAACAAAAGGTTGGATACCAAACACTGCATAAAATTGGGCATGGTGGTACATGCCTGTATAATCCTAGCACCTAGAAGTTCAGGACCATCCTCAGCTATACGGGGAGGTCAAGGTCTGCATTTGTAACATGGCTCGAAACAACAACCACAATAACCGTGACAATGAGAAACTGAACAAAGAACCCAGTGCTCTCAGGGGTTTGATTAAACAAAGTCTGGAAGACGCAGGTAAAGGCCCTACCTGTTCATCCCTGAACAGGAAAGATAAATAACTAATACTAGATTCCATATTGAATTCCATAATATTTTTATAATGTGGACTGAAGGTCGTTGTTGAGTTCATGTTTCAGTCATCTTCATAAAGATTACTGAAAGCTGGTAGATGAAGCTTTCGGACAATTGATGATTTATTAATAAAACAAAAGAAACTAAATCTGAATGATGTCTGATAAACAAAACAAACATGATTCCTTCTTTTGCACCTGCTATGAGGAAGGCTCCTGACGTTTGTGGGGCTTGGCCATTTGGTGGCTCTGACCACATTTTTTACATAGTAAATGGTGTCACATTTTACTCTTCACAATCCCCTGGAAAGATAAGCGTTATTGATACCACTTTAGACTGAATTCTTTCAGGTTCAAATATCCTAACACCACTGAATTAGATGAGATGTCAGACTAAAATTTTTAAGCTTTCTATACCCATGACCTCGTAGAACTACAGAACACTAGGGTCTTATTGTATCTCTCCAAGGATGGGTATTCTTCACAGAGCTCCTTCCTAAGCCAAGGAACCCACTCCGTAGGGTGACGGAGGAAGAATGTGATGATTCATGTCAGCTCACACCGCACAGGTGGGCCATGAGTCAGAAGAAGGGCACCTGGGGTGGGGCTGTCTAGTGAGCATCCGCACCTTCAATGCCATCATACCTATTCTGGGAAAATCAGCAGAGCTCTGACTATGGTGGTAGGATAGGATTCCCCAGGATTTAAGGTCCTAAATATGTGTACAAGAAAACACACCTTCACCTTACAGAAAAGGAGGGACCCTGTTGAGAAGAGCAAGAGGAATCCAGAGAATCTTATGTATATATTTCGGGGTAATTTCTTATTCTATATAAGGCAGGGGCAGTGTGGGTGGACAGTGATGTGGGAGTTGGGGGGGCACTGAGAGCTGTGTTCCAGCTACTCTTTACCTGCCTTCCGTTTTCAAGTAAGGGATAATTCTTTCCTCCTCACATGTTGTGGGAATTATTTGATACATGTAGTCAGCAAATATTAATTTCCTCTCCTTTAATGTTTAAAGAATTTGATTATTCTAGAGGCAAAGAAAGAATTGCTCAGGAAAAATCCAGCCCACTGAGAGCTGTAACTGGAGCCTCAGGAAATTTACTGTAAATAAGGAAACAAAGCTGAATCACAGATTCAGTTTCGTGCCTTGGAATTTTGAGCTAGTTACAAAGACACGAGTGACAACTCTGATCCATTAGCCATGCAGATGGGTATTTGAGTGATTAATTTATTCTTTGAATAATTTGCTGTGAAGGTAGTTTGATATGAGTGTTCACTGCATTTGCTAATGCTATTTTATTCCGTAGCTAATTCAACTAAGACATTGTTGTTTCCATTTCCCAGAGAATTTGTGACTTGCTCAAGCATTCTTCGGCCTCACTCCCTCCTACTGCCACATATGCTTCTGCTAACACAAGAATGGGCTTGCCTTCCAATGACCTCCAATCAAAAACAATCAAATCCACAAAGTTAATTGTACGATTGCATAAGCACTTAGAGGCCCAATAAATAATGAATGCTTATTAAAGTATATTGACATGACACATATTTTACATGATGTGTTTATAACTTGCAAGCTGGGGCTTGGAAGTTTCTTCTTATTTGTAGTGCCTCAGTTGTCTGTGTTCTGGATAGAGAGAAATGTGAGTGAACACACAAGATCTTAATGAGAGGGAGAGGTCAGTGGGACAGTAGTATGCAAATTACAGGCTCAAAGTCTGTCAGTAGTTCCTGAGACACTCAGGCCAGAGGGCAGTGTCAGTCTCCATGGATCCCAAAGTGATTGTTAGCCTTCCAGAGGAGACAGCAGGTTAGCAGGGACCAGTCAGTCGCTTCCAAAGTGCAAAGAAGCATTGGGCTTGGAGCCAATACTTTGCAAAATGACTAGAAATGCAAAGGTGTGTGTGGGGGGGTGTGGGGGTGTCCAAGGAATTTCAAAAGGTTGTTTCCACATATACCTATGTTCTAATGATGTTTATTCAACAAATTAAACATAAGAATCTCAAAAATAAAGGGCTTAATCACCAGAAATAGGTATTTCTTACGGATGACCTGGCCCCAAACTCTGTGGTTCAATCCAAGTACTCTTAAACTACTTAAGTTTTACTTTTATCTTTTTAAAATTTATTTATTTATTTATTATCTTTCATGTGTATGAATGTACTCTCTGCATGTAGGTTTGTGCACCTGTGTGGTGCAATGTCGCAGAGGTCAGAAGAGGGCATTGGATTCCCCTGGAACTGGAGTTAAAGACAGTTCTCAGCTGCCATGTGGGTGCTGGGAATTGAACCCAGGTCCTCTGCAAGAGCAGTTGGTGCTCTTAACCGCTGAGCCATCTCTCCAGCCCTACTTTTTTCTTTAATTATGTGCATTTGTATGTGGGTGGGGGTGGGGGTGGGTAAGGGTGTGTGGTTTGAAGAGGCCTGACATAAGGTGCTGGGCACCCAACTCAGGTCCACTGGAAGAACAGTACATGTAATTAACCGTGGAGCCATCACCTCAATACTGTAGTTTTTAATCTCTAATAACCTTGTCAATTTTTCCAAAATTTATTTATTTTTTATTTTTCATTTATGATTTTTTTTAGTTCTTTTAGAGCGCACTTCATACAATATTTCTTAATCAAATTTAGACTCATTCCCCCATCCATGCCCACCACTCATGCCTCCCCTGCCCCTGTCAGAGGTCATGGATTCTGTCATACACAAGTCCTATCTTGCATCTCCAAAATTTATTTTTATTTGTGGTATGTGTGTGGGTGCTATATGTGTATGTGTGTGTGTGTACTATACATGTATGTGTGTATGTGTGTGTGTTATACGTGTGTTAGTCACTTTTCTGTTGCTGTGATAAAACGACCATGAGCAAGGGAACTTATAAAAGGAAGAGTTTATTTGAGCTTACGATTGACAGTTCCAGGGAATTAGAGTCCATTGTGGTGGGAGGCATGGTGGCTGGAGCTGGAGCAGCAAGCCGAGGTTCACATCTTGCAATGAGCACAGGAAGCAGAGAGAGAGCAACTGGAGACCGCAAGGCTTGTTAAACTCACTAAGTCTGCCCCCAATGACATACTTTCTCCAGCATGGCCACACCTTCTAAGACCTCCAAGAACAGTGCCACCAACTGGAGACAAAATGTCTTAATTCTTTTTTTTTTTAATTAATTTTATTTATTTCTGTATGTGTATGAATGTACTGTCTGCGTGCAAGTTTGTGCACCCATGTCGTGCAATGCTGCGGAGGTCAGAAGAGGGTGTCGGATTCCCCTGGAACTGGAGTTCTCCTGGAATTGGAGTTTCAGACGGTTCTCAGCCGCCATGTGGGTGCTGGGGATCGAACCCAGGTCCTCTGTAAGAGCGGTCGGCTCTCTTATCCGCTAAGCCATCTCTCCAGTCATGTCTTAATTCGTGAAGCCTATGGGGGGGACACTATCATTCAAACCACCACATTCCACTCCCTGGCCCCCATAGGCTCCTGACCATATCAAGTGCAAATGCATTTAGTCCAACCTTAAAAGTCCCCATAGTCTTTACCAGTCTCAATTCTATTCAAAATTCTATAGTCCAAAATCTCTTCCGAGACACAGGCCAATCTCTTAACTGTAAGCTCCTGTAAAATCAAAAGGCAAATTACATACTCCCAACATACAGTGGAACTGAATACACATTTCCATACCAAAAAGGAGGAATAGAGACATAGTGAGGAAAAACTGGACCAAAACAAGACCAAAAACCAGCAGGACAAACACCAAGTCCAGTAGTTCCATGTGCAACTTCTGGGACTTGACTTCCAAAGGGCTTAGATGGCTCAGCTCTTCCAGCTTTACTTGCAACATACATCTCTTTCTTAGGCTGGTACCACTCCCTGTATGCAGCTCTCCTTGGCAAATATCTCACAGCTATGGCATCTCGAATGTCTTCTTGGGGTCTCTGTTGCCAACCAGACTTCACATTCACAGCTTCACGCAATGGCCTATCAGGGCCTTCTTTATTCAGGGATGCCCCTGCTGCACTCTGCCTGGCCTCTGTGGCTCTCTAAAACCATGGAGGAAGAACTGATGACCCCTTCACTCTTGCAAAATTCATGCCTCTAAAGGCAGCACCATGTGAATGAAACTGCTGAGTTTGGCTGCAAGTTTGAGATGGACCCTGGCCTGTTTCAACCACATTTGCAACTTTTCTCTGCCCTGGACTTGTTGGAGCAGAAAACCCTTTCAGTATTTTCCTTTCAAAAGTTGGAGGATTAGCTGGGTGTGGTCTTGCCTTGAAAGTATTGTTTCTGTTGTTTACTTGTAAATCTTGAGGCCCCTCCTTAATCACTTTAATCTCACTTTTCCCATTGTTTACTTGTAAATAGCTAGACCTCTCCTAAATCACTTTAATCTCCTTATCAAAAGGAACCTCTCCTTCACATGCCTTGGCCCCGCCTTTAATCTTCCTAGTGCAGTTTTCAGATCCAAACTGTAAATTCTGCATTTCTTTCTGCCCCATCTGCTCTTCTTCACTGTAGATCTGCACAATATTCACCATTAGTAGCCACACCACAATTTCTACATTGGGCTGTCTTGAAATATCCTCCACCAAAGACATTAGTTCATTGCTTTTCAACTTAGCATGAGGCAAGCATTTGGGCTGTGGGCAAACTGCTGCCAGACTCTTTATAAAAATATCCCAGCTGCTGCCTAAGTCTTTATTTTCCTCTGGAACTACATTTTTTGCAGCAATGCTTTCTTCCAGGCTTCTACTAGAATGGCCCCCTAAGCTCTGCTTACAGTAGTCAACAGCTTTTCTAGCCCAAAGTTCCAAAGTCTTCCACATTTCTCTAAACATCCATATGGTCAGGTTCTTCACAGCCAACACCCCACTCCTGGTACCAAATAACTGTATTAGTCACTTTTCTGTTGCTGCAATAAAACCACCATGAGCAAGGGAACTTATAAAAGGAAGAGTTTATTTGAGCTTAGGATTGACAGTTCCAGGGAATTAGAGTCCATTGTGGTGGGAGGCATGGTGGCTGGAGCTGGAGCAGCAAGCTGAGGTTCACATCTTGTAATGAGCACAGGAAGCAGAGAGAGAGAGACTGGAGACCACAAGGCTTTTTAAACTCACTAAGTCTGCCCCCAATGACATACTTCCTCCAGCACGGCCACACCTTCTAAGAGCTCCAAGAACATTGCCACTTACTGGAGACAAAATGTCTGAATACGTAAAGCCTATGGGGGGACACTCTCATTCAAACCACCACAAGGTGTGTTATACATGTATGTGTGTGTATGCTTGTGTGTGTTATATGTGTATGTGCTGGTGAAAGCATGGGCATGAATGTGCCACAAAACACATGTGGAAGTCAGAAGACAACTTTGGGAGTCCTTTCCTTTACACTTCTGGGTGCGTCTCGTGCCTCCTCCTCTCATCTTGCTGTACTGGGACTACAGATGTGCACCACTGCATCCAGCCAGGGATTTAACTCAGGTTGTCAGAAGTTTTGACCTGCTGAGACACCCCCCCAATATTTATTATTTATTTACTTATTTACTTATTATTATTCTAGCATTCCTTTCAGCAGAATCAATGATAACTTATCTCAGTCCATTTTTGAAGAAAGTGTTACAGTGTTTGACCTAAAAAAAAAGTTACATTTGAATCTTTTATTTTTATTTTTTAAATTATTATTTATTATATTTTAAGGGATTCACAATATAAGAGCACAGTTGTTTTCAAATCACATTGACGTTGATCAGTTTGCCATACAGTTAGGTAATTGGTGCTAGCGTCCACAGATGAGGGATACAATTTGTCATGTGTTTTTCTGGGACTGTGTTACTTCACTGAGCATGATAACATTTGAATCTTTTAAAATACACAAGAAGTTATGTATGGTAGTTTACACCTATAATCCCAGTACTTGGGAGAAATGAGGAAAGATGATTGCCCTGAGTTTGAGTCCAGCCTGAGCTGAACTGTGAATTTAAGACAAGTTTATGCTGCATAACAAGACTCTGTCTTGAAAACCCAATTCACCCCATGCATGTGTCATATAAACAAAGAACACACAAATGGTCTATTCTTTTCTCCAGGAGAGCTCCTGGAGTGCACGGCTTTTGGTCATTTTATTGCCCAAACTCCACATTCTACATACTGGATGGTGCCACCTTGACCCTTCACTGCCCCCGGGGAAGATAAGAGTCATTACATGTATACTAGCTAAGTAAGAACAGGTTATAGGTTATATCAGATGAGCAGTTTCAGCAATGAGACCTTTAGAGGAGAGATAGCGTCACAGTTACTTCACTTCATGCAAAGCAGAGGAATGGGGTGTATTTACCATTTTATTGCTCTTGGAGTCAATTCTAAATCAAGAGGCAGAAACCAAGATGACTCAAGAGCTCTTGAAAAAAAAAAAGCAGTCTCTTAGAGAATTGCGTGTTTTTATACAGCCTGTGTGCAGGCAAAGCTGTGATTAAGGATCTATGAGTTTTATTTGCAGACTTTCAGTTCTGCCCTAATTTGGTTGAAACCATGGGTTCCGTCTTTCATTTCCTATAACGAGTTTATCGCTGAGACCAGCGTGTGGATATTTCTATACAGCCTTGATGGCTTCATTGTGATCAGCACAGCCTTCCTCAACTCTTCCTGGAGGGGAGCACTCACATCTTGATGCAGGACCCTGATTCATTTGGGGGCTCTTCAGGTGAGAGGTGACTGCTCTAAGGGGAGAGCCTATGATCAGGGTGCATCTACTTGCTTCCGTATCCCATACATAACCAAAGGTCTGAGACCAAATACAGAAGTTGTCAGTGGACGATATCACTTCAACTGCGCATGAAACTAAATCAGAAGGTTCAGGGGAACTCGAAAGTTGCCAGATGCTTGTGGCTTAGATTAAAAGTTGGATGAAAATTATAACAAAAAAAAAAAAAAAAAAAAAAAAAAAAAATGGAGAGAGGAAATGGAGCAGGAAGGCAGGGAATGAATTTTTATGCACTTTGAGGAAGAAGAGATCGATGCTTATTAGGCTTTGGTCTTCCCCTTCATACTTAGAGTCAAATGCTGGGTTACATAAACAATGCTAGCTTAAACTCTAAGCTGTATTTGCAGTAATGGAATTCAGCTCAGGACGGAGATCTTGAAGGATGTCACCCCTCACTTTCTTCTCTGTAGCTTTCGTCACCAGTGCTGTTTCCCCTGCTCTTCAGCAGGTCAGAAAGGTATGAGATCACCTTCTTTAACCCAAGTGTATCCTAAGAACCACCTAGAACATAGTTAAGAAACAAAACAAAAGGCCTCTTTATTCGTGATTTTCTCAGGTGAGTAATTCTGGAAAACAACCAAGAATCTAATTCCTCTGGTCACCAAACCATGTCCTGCCTGGTGTGGGCATCTGAAATGGGTCTGTGGCTACATCCTGAGTCACAGGTCCCCTCCTGGGGGAAAGGAACTGAAAGCAGAAAGACAAGAGGTGGGAAGCATCAAGGGTGACGCTGGCTCTAGCACCCAGGGGCTCCAGGGAAGTCATGTGGGAGGATCTGGTCTTCTTCAAATGAGTGGGAATGTAATGGCTAGAAACTACTCAGTTCCAAGAAAGTAAGGAACACAGGGCAGAGTAGAGCTGAGAGGACATGGCATTGATTCAGGTTGCTTCTTCTAAGTCACATCTATGCCTAAAACTGTGGTCTACTGGAGACAGTTCAGGCAGTCACCACCACGTGTTCTTTCATCTTTGACTGTTTTCCTCCAGTACTTTGCACTTACACCAGCTTTCTTTATTTTCTAGTGTCCCTTGGTCCTGCATTCTTTCCTCTCAGGATTCTCTTGTGCATTCTTCTGCATGTGAATGGAGGTCCAGCCCTCAGATTCAGACACAGATTCTTCTCTCACACACTCTCCAAGAACACACGCTAACTTCCTTGGGCTCTACTGGAAATCTGCTTTAACTCTCTGATCATAGGGTTACAATAAAAAGATTCAGGAGCACAATTTACTCCTGTCAAACTGAAAGTCAAACTTTTTTTGAGCAGGGTGTAGAACTCAATAGGTAGAATGTTGTCCCGACTTACAAGAGACCCAGATTTCCATCCACAGTTGTGACTTAAACAGGGCGCGGGGGTGGGAGGTGGGGGACGTCATGGTCATGGCACTGGCACTCCGGGAATGTCAGCAGGAAAATAAGAAGCTCCAGGTCTTTTGTAATCTCAGCCTCAGCCAGTTCCTGGCCACCCTGGGCTCTGAGACCCTGTTTGTAAACAAAAACAAAAGCAACTACTCTAAACAAGCTGTTTACTGTGTTCGATTCATCCCCCCATCCCTCTCTCCTTCCTCCACTCTGCCCTTTCCTCTAACACCCCCTCAACCCCCATACACGCCCCCTTACCATCCATCCTTCTCATTCTCCTGGGTCCTGCTACTACTCCTTCATTTCTATTTTAGAGTCTTTACAGATTTCCTGAACTTGGTGCCCTGCTCTGAGGCACAGTCTGGGGAGGGATGGGGCAGGTGGCCTTCCATAAGAGGAGGGTTGAATCATTTTGTTCTTTGAGGTTCTGAGAAGTCCAAGGGTGGTTTGGTGGTTTGTCAAATGCTTCTTAGAATCACTCTTTCTGCTAATGATGACAAGCAACCATTTCATGAGTAATGCTGGGGTATTTCCTTCATTCTGAATGCTAACTTTCTGTTGCTACAACAAAATAAAATAAAATAAAGAAGAAGGGGACTGGTAAGGATAGCAGAAATTCACAGTGCTTGGCTTCTGGCTCGATTGGGATTCCTTATTCATCCTTAAGATTGTCTGGGGCCCAACGTTATCTCAATCAGTCAACTTCTTGCTTTGTGGGTATGAGGACATTAGTCTGATTCCCAGACTTCATAGGGAAAGCTAAACATGCACTGCCATGGTGTTGTGTGCCTTAATTCCAGCACTTAGGAGCCGGAGGTAGGTGGACATCTATCTGTGAGTTCAAAACAAGCCTGATTATATAGTGACTTCTGCTTATTGATACCCTGTCTTTGAAAAAAAAAAACAAGCATAGTGATGGTGTGCGTTTAGAATCCAAGTGCTGTGGAGGTAGACACGTGTGGACAGCAAGGTCCATGACATGCCATGGTCGTAGACGTGTGTGGACAGGATGATCTATGCCACTCACTGGTCAAGCTAGCCTGGTCCATTTGACAAATTCTCAGCCCAGTGAGAGACCCTGCTTCATAAAGAAATTAATGGTACTGAAGAATGACATGCAAATGTCACACACTCACATGCACACACGCACAGACACACACACATGCACAGACACACACTCATAAACACACATGTATAGACACACACACACTCATGGACACACACTCATGGACACACATGCACAGACACACACACATGCACATATACACACTCACAAACACACATGCATAGACACACACACACTCACAGACACACACTCACGGACACATGAGCACATATACACACTCACAAACACACACACAGAGACACATTCACAAATACTCACATGCACAGACATACACAGACACACACATGCACACTTACACATAGACACACACACAAACATACACACAGTCACACATACACACTCATTGACACACATCACACACCACTCACACACATAGACACATACACATTTACACACACCACATATACACACACTCACATACACATGCACCACACACACCACTCACACATATGCACACTCATAGACACACACCACACACATACACATACAGACACAGACACAAACACACAAATACCCCCCACATGCATACACACAGAGACACACACTCATGCACACACTCACAGACACATGCCACATGCACACAGACCATACACATACACAGCACAGGAAGGATGCTCTCTCAGGGCGGCTGACCCTGGCGTGGAGGGCGCATAGTCCCACTGGGAGCCATTCGGCCTCCTTCCCTGCTCATCCCTGTTAGGGCAATCTTTCATCCAGGAGAATGCAGACAGACGTGTGGCTAGTTCACAGAGCACCTCTAAGATGGCTGTTGCTCCAAACTGCCTGGAGATAGCTGGATACAGATGTCACAGGGAGACATGTAATACCTGAAGAGGTCAGAATGGCTGAGCAGAGACTGATGCTAGCTTGAGGCCAAACATCAACACACTGACCGAGCACCTCCGCAACACGGTCAAACAAACACTGACCAAGCACCTCCGCAACACAGTCAAACACTGAAAAGAGCAAATTCCTGCAGATGCTGCTGCTCGTGTGTGTGTGTGTGTGTGTGTGTGTGTGTGTGTGTGTGTTTTAGAAAGCACAATGTTCCCTGTTTTTTTTTAATCTCCTTTCATTTATTTATTGGATTTTTTTATATTATTCCATTTGCTTAAAGTTCCAAAGAAAAAACATAATAACACCATTGATTGAAATAATTAAAATAGATAGTTTCAATAACTGCAGAACCAAGCAGCAATGAAGCGGCTGATGTCTCCTTGATCATTCTCTTGGGAGGTTGGCTTTTCAAAGCCACCTCATCTCTGTATTTCTTACAAATGCAGTGCTGTTGGAAATGCTGATGTCAAACCCAAAAAAGCTCTGTGGGCAGAGTCAGGACCCCCTTGCTCTCATCAGATCCTGGCGCCTGGAGAGGACTCCTTCACGGTCCTTCAAATGTGCAGGAAATCAGCTCCTGGAAGGAGCGTGTTCTGTGAGTGGAATTCCATCCTGGAGGTGAAGAATGTGTGGCACTATGCTGGTTAAATCTTGTGTTTCCCTGTCAGTAATTTAGTTATGTTTTTGAAATTCATTCATGATGAATAACACTGAATTCTATTTTCCTTTCCAGAGAAATTTCTCTTATGGAGAAAGGAAATAATTATCCCATGATCATCCAAATCAAGAATATCGACTTCATAATGGAAAATGTAAAACTGAAGAATCTTCCAGGCAAACCCTAAGATGGAGAGCTGGAGCTTCCTGCCTGAGACCTTCAAGGGCAGGTCCTTCTCAGGAGCACAGCAGCTTTTGCAATTAGGCAGCAACTGTAGTGAAAGCCATTCCCTTTTCTCAGTTTGGTCCTTAGTGAATTTCCCTCCTCTCTCGTTCTTTCTCACTCTGTGTATGTGTGTGTGTGTACACTTGTGTATGGTTTCCCCACCACGTGTTATTCCTTAGGCGACATCCACCTTGTTTTGTTTGAGGCAAGGTCTCCTACTAGGCGAAATCTTGCCAAGTGGGCTCGGCT
Source organism: Rhizomys pruinosus (assembly GCA_009823505.1). NCBI lineage: Eukaryota > Metazoa > Chordata > Mammalia > Rodentia > Spalacidae > Rhizomys > Rhizomys pruinosus. The sequence goes on along the minus strand of VZQC01007033.1, from coordinate 810,238 downwards.
GGCTAGCTGAGACAGCTATCCGGCTATCTCCATTTTGCGAGCTCTTGGATTACAAACACACGCTCCACCACCATGTACACTTGTGTCTGTCTGGTTATTACGTGGGTTCTCAGGATCAAACTCAGATCCTCGGGCTTGGAAGGCACCACTTCAGCGACCACCTGTCCAGACCTTGATCCTGATTCTTAAATAGGGATTGCTCCTCTCCTATCTCTGAGCCATATTGTGTCATAGGAGTAGAAAATGTATTCAGTAGGTTCTCTTCTCCAAACTTCAGATATTACTGTCCCTGTGACATCCACTGTTGGGCTACTAGGAAATGTTCTTTTCAGATCTCTTTTTTTCAAACACAGCACTGGTGGGTTTTGACAGAATTCTAGGAGCCCAGAAGACCTGGCAGATACTGAGAGCATTGCTGATAAGACCCAGGCTACATCCAAATCAGCAAGTCTCATCTGCCTATCTTAAGAGCAGGACCCCTGAAGATTAGCCAGCCAGGCAAATAACCCTGAAAAACTTCAGTAGCTTGACATACACAGGCTCCTCAGAATCACTTTGAAGTCCTGGGGATGATAAAACAAGTTTTTCACTTCTCTAGAGATGGGTTATTTCTATCTAATTTAAAATGATCATCAGATGGCTGATTATTGTAGAGCTTCTAGAGTAGAGATGAAGTTGAAGAGCCTAAGACAACATGAAAGTATCTACTGGGATATTGCCACAATGACTCAGGATAAGTGTGTGTGTGTGTGTGTGTATGGAGGGCCCCATGTCCTATATAGTATGTAGGCCACGTTCTATTTGAAAAGCCAGCCGGTTGCAGCTGCCTGCTATACCTCTGAATTGGCTCCTGGTGAGGTATCTCTATGCACTCTGTGTCTGCAAAGCTCAGCTGTGTCAGTCACGATGGTCTCATCTCAGACAGACAGTGATTAGGGGGGCCGTGACTCAAACAGCATAATGCATTCCTTTTCATCTGCACAGGATCGCACTACCTGATACCACAGGTAATGACTCAAGCTGCCGAGACAATCACTTTGATTTTTGTAACATTCTTACATAAATCACAAAAAAGAATGACAAGATAATTTTTTTTTCCACTCTTCAACTCAACTAGAAGAATTGTTGAGAAAAAGAATTCATGCCTAAGTCTGTTGACTATCCTAGGGAGCAGTATAGAAATGACAAAGTTTGAAGAAGGACTTCAGAGTATAAATTGTCCTGTACTTGATAGTAAATAGAGCTGGGGGGGGGGCGACTCAGCAGGGACCAGACTGTCTTTCCTACAGAGCTCAAATCTGCTATCCTATAAAAGCAGCTCCTCACTAGGTGAGACTTTGGTCAGAATTCTCTCACCAAATACCAGCTTAGTTCATTCTCTAGTCCATGGGGGGGGGGGGGACATAGCGGAACAGGAACTCTCCTAAGAATTTCATTTAACTTTTTTATTTTTGGTCTTTTTGAGACAGGTTCTCCCTTTAGTCCCAGCTGGCCTGGAGCTTGCTATGTGGACCAGGCTGACCTCACAAAGATCCTCCTGCCTCTGCCTCCCAAGTGCTGGGATTAAAGGCGTGCACCACCATGCCCGGCAGAATTTCATTTAACTTTTATTCAACTCAAAAGATCCCATGTCAGGACAAGAGTTTGTGTTTCCATTCATTGCCATACGGTCCTCAGATATGAAGTTGAAGTCTTCAAAAAAAGTGTAAAGGCCTAGTCAAGGTTTACTATGCACAAAGTACCAACAGATATGTTTCAAGTTACTTAGTACTCCTGGCAGCACTGAGGTAGATGTGACCATTTTGCCAGATGAGGAAACTTAGGAGGGGAAGCATTTGAGGTTGCACAGGGTTATCCACTCCCAGACTCTCCATGCAAATCAGCAAGTTCATTGTCCTCACTCTCATGAAAACAGCTTCAACAAGTCCAAAGATAATAGTTTGTTAGGTCTGACTTCAGAGCAAAGGTTGGGACTGGTTTAAACGTCTAAGGTTATACATGTGTAAACCTTTCCTATATAGATGATATCATTTTATATAATTTGTATAACTGTATAATTTATTAGACTTTCTCCCTCCCTCCCTCCCTCCCTTCCTGCCTCCTTTCCTTTTTTTTTGTTTTTTTGTTTTGTTTTGTTTTCTTGTCAGGGTCTCATATATCCCAGGCTTCCCTCCAACCTGCTATGTAGCCAAAGATGATCTTTAACTTCCAGACCTCTTGCCTCCATGCCTGGAGTGCTAGGATTACAGGAATGCATGTCAGCATGCCCAGTTTGGTCTTTGTAGTAGCTGAGACAGAATGCAGGGCTTCTTGCTTAGTATGCAAGAAGCCCTGCATTCTGTCTTTTTTCTTTCACCACCTAATATTATGGGTCAGATGATTCTTTGTTGCATATTATGGGATGTGATGGAAAATCCCTGGTCTCCACCTATTAGATGCCACAGTCCTTTGCCATACCTGTAAAAACCTACTATCTCTAGATGTGGCCAAGTCTCCCTGTGGGAGAGAGGCAATGAGCCCATTCATTCAAGGTAGGAACCACTGTTTACATGTCTAGTGCAGTGGTTTCTAGAAGCTTCCATGTCTCAGTTCAAAAGGTCAAGTGGGTTGGTGGTCAGTATTCTAAGAGCTACTTGCCGGGCACGAGGAAATCCAGCCTTTGTGGTCTTTCTTTATTTTCTACCATCATTGTGCCCGAGCAAGCTCTCCAGATGCCAGTTCGTTGTGTTTCCTCTTCTGCAGACCACACATTCTTCAGTCCTCCCATATTCATCTGTTGTAGTTTATTTAAGACTTTGTCTACCAAAGCTCTGGTCCTAAACAGGCCCTGATAATTTGTCATGTCATTTTGGGCTATACCAGAAGACTTCTTTCTGATTAGATTTCTTTTTCTCGTCTAGGAGAAAAAAAAAAAATCAGAGCATTATTCTTGATCTATAATAGTCATCCCTGGGAGAAATTCCTGCCTCTTGTTTTGGGGTATTCAGAAGAAAATCCTCACAAGATACTGCCTTTAATAATGTTGATTTTTCTTTAGTTCTAAAAATGGCTTTTATTAAACAGAGCACATGGTAATGAGATCAACTGAATTCATGACATAGGCGGAATAGTATATAAAAGCTCATGCAGTGTTATTTAAGCAAGACACTTGTCATTCATTGCAAAGCGTTCTGAGCATAGCGATGGTCCTGACGCCTAGCAAAGCAAACACAGCAGGAGGCTGACACCCCATCCTTCCTGGGTGCTCTAGGCTTGGAGGTTGGGGACGAGCTCTCCAAGCACCTTCTCCCTTGTGGTACAAATCTCTTTCATTGCCTGCTGTCATCTCTATACAGTGTAGCTCCTTTATCTAAGGCTTTGCCAAAGGCTTCCATCTTATAGTGTACAATTTTCTAGGCTGATTTCTGACTTTTCCCAGTTAGAAGAACATCAGGGGCCACATTGCCACGGGCTCTTGCATCTGATATTTGAACTTGGTCTACAGGTAGCCTGGGTCTTTTGTTTGTTAAGTTTTGCTTATTTTTTTGTTAAGATGGGTCTCTATTCATATCTGAGTTCAAAAGATGAGATCGACTTAAATAAGATCCCAGCCACTGTACTAAATTCTTTTTAAAAAGAAAACCAATCTGAAGTAAGATACCCTGTATTAATTTTAGATGAGGAAATAAAATGTGACTGCTATTAGGTAATAATTTTTTTACAACAGAAACGACTTCTTTTGCGAAAAGGACTATGAATAAACTGAATAGAAATATAGTTTTAAATACTATAACATTCCCAACATTGTGTACTAAAATTATTATTGATAAATAAACATAATAGAACAAAGCCAGAGAGGATGTATACAAGGGAGAAGAGACACATAAAACACCTTGATGTATAATAAAACCAGCTGTTATAGTAGATTTTCAAGCTATAACACACAAAAGCATTTTAAGTATCATGTAACAGTGTATATGTGTGCATAGATATACATATACATATATAGTCAATTATGTGATGTTTTAGATGAGCAAAATATAATACTCACAGTCCTTTTAACTAACTAGGCTCAATGTAAAACTCTTAGAGAACAGTTTCACAATATCAAACAATTCGATATCCTTTTCTTATCTCTAATACAGTTTGCTAATATAAGCCTGTCTTCTTTTCTCATTTTTCTCCATTTGAATGAAACTAAACAGAAATGTTTGGACCCAGCATTAAAATGGAGGAATTTCCCATCTGAACACTCTTATAGCACAAACTATTACAACTGATCTCAGAGGCTGAGAGATACCTAACTCCAGGAATTAGACTTCACTGAACCTAGCAAAACATGTAGCGCAAGCTGGTGTAGTCAATCCCCCTTGAAATCCAGCGAGCAGAAGAAAGCCAGGCGTTCTGGGGCCCAGCAGAGGCAAAGGCCTTCCATGAATTTCTGAATTGTGTTGGTCAATTCTCTGTGCACGTGAATATGTATGGGTGTGGAGAGAATAGGAGAGAGAGAGAGGGAGAGAGGGAGAGAGAGAGAGAAAGAGAGAGGTGTTTTGTTGATCACAAATCATTTCCTCTGTTCAAATGTGTCCTGTATTTATCTACAATTTCAATTTAGCTTGACACAGGGAAATAGTAGAATCACAGAAAGCATGATCACTTATGTTTATGAATGAAGCAGTGTACCTTTGTCAAGTAAACCATTCATGCTCACTCCCACTCTACCCACTCCACCTCTTTTTAGTATTTTGCTAAAAGCATTAAACTTTCTTGGTATAGCTCATTTAGGATAGATACTTCTTTCTATATATCATACGGTGGCATTTTACAAAGATAAACAGAGACGTGAAACAGGCAGTACACTAGAGAATTCCACAACTTCTTCCTTATCCCCAAAGAGAAAACAAATCGATAAATAGGTGTTAAATGATAAATAGATAAAAGGATAAGTATATAGATGATAGGTAGATAATAAATAATAGATAGACAATAAATATATGATCAACGAGAGACATAGGTAGATGATTGGTAAATAGATGATAGATGAAAGTTAGATGATAAATATCTAGATAATTAGATTATAGATACATGATAGATATATAGAATTATAGATAGATGATAGCTAGATGGTTAGATAAATGATAAACAGATGAACAGATACAGGGTAGATTATGGATAGATGGATAGATAGATTAGATAGATAGATAAATAGATAGACAGATAGAGATGGGTAGAGAGTAACTTAGACAGGCAGACAGACACAACAGCATAGCAACATAAGTAGAAATGATCAGAGGAAAACTACACAAAATAAAAGAAAAATGGGTGAATTTTCCTATGTCCATCTTCTTTTATAATATTTAAATAGTCCTAGGAAATTCTTTCCATACACATTAATCAAATATTTCTCAAGAAGTCTAGTCTAAGCTCACAAAGAAATCTCAGTGCCTTTTAAAAGAAAATATAAGGAATCAAAAACAAAATAAAACAAAACAACAACAACAACAACAAAAAAACCTCCTGAACACAGAACTGCATTCAACTCAGGACCAAATAGTGGGTGATTTGCTTTGGGGAAGGTCTGCCCTTTGTCTCCTTCAGAGTTAATCTGATTTGTGCAAAGTGCCCAGTGACAGAGCCCTGGGCAAACACGTCTAAAAACTGCCTGTGTCTGAACTGTTCCCATTCCTGGGTGGCCCCGGCCCCGACCCTGGTCGGGTGATCACCAGCTGAGCAGAGGGTCAGCTGTCAAGCCTAAGAGGGCCATTTGCTCGAATGTCTCCCTGATGCTGTGACACTGACACTAAAGAGGTATGGAATACAATTTTAGACTCAGTCTTAAACCCTCAGGATTATGTCAGGGCTCCCATCACTTTATTTCTCTTCTGAAGACATCTCTATAAACCCGATTAATGGGGAATCAGCTGTCAAATTCATCTTTTCAAAATCAAATCTTGAGTCGCTGGATTCAATTTCATTCTGGATTTCTTAATGGTTCAGATTTTATTAGATGAGGCTCCCCACGGTTCACAGCCCAAAAGCTCTGGAACAACTATTTTTAGATCCAGGCAAGCCCAGGAGCGTCAGACAGTAAATTATTAGCTGTGATTTTAAAAATAGTCCTGAAGACACATTGGGAACATCTGATTTCTCCCTAGCATATGGACTTGAATTTACATCCCACCTTTACAGTGCAGATACCCATAAATGGAACAGAGTACACCACTGAGGTCTGCCAACACCTGATGCTTCTGGGTTGAGTTGAAGCTCAGAAATTTCTGTTTGGATGACACTGGTGTTTCACAGGGTTATATAAACAAATGGACACATTCAAGAAACACCACTCTGCCTCTCCCACATTTCAAAGCCTTTTATGGTTCTTTATCAAAGAGAGCAAGAGGGAGAAAGAGACACAAAGAAAGAGATAGAGATATAGATAGATAGATAGATAGATAAATAGATAGACAGATAGATAGATAGATAGATAGAGCATCCGCCAGATCTGTAGGAAGCTTTCTTTGTAACTAACAGGTACCACTCAGCCCTGCTAAGGGCAGGGGAACACAGTACCGCCACAGCCACCGTAGGGAACTACTTCCATAGCCCGGCCTGAGAGGTACCTCCAACTCAGGCCCTCAGCCTGGGACAATGAGACACATTTCCCACTCTTGGCCGTGAATTCCCACCTGCCCAGAGACTGCTGACCCCTGGACAAGAATTTCAGGCTAATGGTTGATGGCCTATGTCCACTCACAATTCACACCAGCTATCCAGATTGGTGGTCCACACTGGGACCTCTTTCCAACCCACTGGCCACCCAAATAAAATGCAGGCCTGCTTTGGCCTGTATGTGTGCAAAAATTAAAAAATGACAGCAGGGAATTCTGTAATGACGTTAATGGAGAATTTGATTTATTACCCGCTACAGCCTGCTTTTATAAGCCAAATGACATCAGTTCCCAGAGCCAATCACAGGCCCCCTAATTCCATGCCACTGCACACTGCCGTCCACCCAGCATCACGTACCTAGGCTATGCAGTTTCCTTCTCCTTGGGGTGGGGTCGGAGAAATCCCCTGACTTCCAACCATGTGGTTCCCTGAGGGATGCTCGCTGAGAACTTGTCCCCAATTCAAACTGGATCTTCCTACACAGATCAGAAACATTATTGTTATATTTGAGGCTCTTCACATTTATGTGTGTGTGTGTGTGTGTGTGTGTGTGTGTGTGTGTTTGAGTGTATATAGTGGTTGTACATGCTTCTATGGATGTATGTACTTGTTCATGCACAGGTGTGGTGAAGCCAGAGCTCAACATCATGTTATATTCTTTGGTTTGAGAGTGGAGCATTTACTGAAACTGGCACTCATTGGTTTGCCCAGACTCACTAGCCAGCAGGTCCCAAGGATCTGCCTGTCTTAGCCACACCAGTGCTGGAGTTACAGACATGGGCGTGATGCCTGACCTCCAAATGGGAATGCTGAGGATCTAAACTCAGGTCCTCCTATTTGCGTCCTGAATGTCAATTCTTTTTTTTTTTTAATTTTTTAAAAATTTATTTATTTATTTATTTATTTATTTATTTATTTATTTATTATGTGTATGAATGTACTGTCTGCATGCAGGTTTGCGGACCTGTGTCGTGCAATGCCGCGGAGGTCAGAAGAGGGTGTCGGATTCTCTTGGAACTGGAGTTAAAGACGGTCCTCAGCCACCATGAGGGTGCTGGGGATCAAACCCGGGTCCTCTGCAAGAGCAGTCAGGGTTCTTAACCGCTAGGCCATCTCTCCAGCCCCCTGAATGTCAATTCTTTATGATGGTTTTGAGTGGTTCTCCAAGCAGTAGATTCAACTTCAAAATCAGCCATGGAACCATTGTTTTAAAGAACATTCTGGTCATTCATAGGAGAGCTAGTTCTCTGAAGTTTCTCAGAAGCTTCTTGTAAAGGAAAGGACAAAAAAGAACCAGCAGCATTAGCTTTGGCAAGATTAGGAGTTGGGTAGAGGAAATAAATGGTCTTTCATGCCAGATTTAAAAGGAAGGTGTTTCAGTACTGACAGATGCAAACACCCACCACCATTGTTTGTTCAGCGTCAGGGAAGTTAGAGGTCAACGTGCAGTTGTTGACAGGGATTGGTTTAGTGAGCAAAATACTTTTATCAGTCAGTATTATCTTATAAAAATATTTACTAGGGTGTAAGTGTAGAACATTGTGCTACTAACAAGGCAAATGCCTTCTGAAACCCTAATCCTGTTGGAGAAAACAAAGTCCAGAAAAGGCCTTATTGTTGTCACTCCCTAGTGTGCATGCTTTCTTTGGTGGTTTTTGGTATTTAAGTGTTGCTGATTGGCTCCGCATCTTGTTTTGAACTTTTAATTTCATGGAATAAAGTTTTGGGACAAACAGATTTGACCAATTTTTGTTGTTGTTGTTATCCTCCTATATTTAAGTATAGAAGAGCTTTGGGTTCATAAGTTAAAATTAACTCCCCCTCCTTCGGTAAATTTTTAATTGAATTTTTGTGCATTTCAAACAGAGCATCTCAGTCCATCTTAATCATCATTACATCCCTTCTCCACTGGCACACTCTTATAAGCTCCTCCCCCAGAATTCATACATTCTATCATTTGTGTTGGGCTATCGTGTCAAGTTAGTGTCCCCAGGCATTCCTCAGTGCACATTCATCTCCTGTGGTCTGCTCAGCCTGTGCGGTGTTTGTCCCTTTAAGAAGATCCACCCTTCCTCACCCAGCAGTAATCAGCTGCCAATAGTTCTGCTAAGACTGGGTTCTGCTGCCCATTTCCCCAGTCCTGTGCTGGGTTTTGTCTGCTTGAGTACACATGTGTCTTGTGCATGCTGACACCATTGCTGTAGGTTCATAAAAGCAAGTTCCCAGGAACTTGCTGGACTCTATTTCCATATGGTCCTGCGCCTCCTCCCAGGCTCTTACAATCTTGTCACCCTCTCTTCTAAAATGGTCCCTGAGCTCCGAATGGGTGAACTTTAATATAAGATTCCTGCCCAAGGAACCACGCTCTGCAGACTCTTACTCTCCATGCTGTGGCCATTTGTGGGCTTTTGCGGTCCTCGCGCTCTATTGCATGAGGGAGCTTCACCAAAGAGAACTGAGAGATGCATTATTGTCCTCTTTACTACTTGGTCATGTTCTGTGAGCCTTGGGTCTCGAAGTTGCATTGTAGATGTGACACTTAGGCTTGGGTAGTTTACAGCCACGCTCTGTGTGTTCTAGATCTTTCTGTCGTTTGTTGTTATATTTCCCCTTTCATCTCGGATTTTGTTGATCTGGAGCTGCTCTTTCTTTCTTTTGGTTAATTGGGCTGAAGGTCTGTCTATCTTGTTTCTTTTTTGAAAGAACCAGCTCTTAGCTTCATTAATTCTTTGTATTGTTTTCCTTATTTCTATTTCATTTATTTCTGGTCTGATTTTCATTATTTCTCATCTGTTAGGGTTGGGTTTCATTTGTTGTTGCCTTTCCAGAGTCTTGAGTTGCAATCATAAGTCTGTTTGTGCTCTTTCTGATTCTTTAATTTAAGCACTTAGGGCTATAAACTGTCATCTTAGGACTGCTTTTTTAAAATGTCCCAGAATTTTTGTTGTTTTGTATTATATTATCTTTTTCATTTAATTCCAGGAATACTTTTTATTTCTTTTTAATTTCTTCTTTGACCCCACTCATCATTGAGGAGATGTGTAGTTAATAGGTCTTTTTTGTTGTTGATTTTAAGCTTTATTGCATTGTGGTCTGATAAAATGCATGGAATTATTTCAATTTTGTTGTATTTGTTGAAGCTTGTTTTGTGCCCCGGTATGTGGTCGATGTTGGAGAAAGTTCCATGGGTGCTAAGTAGAGAGTGTATTCTTTTGTGGCTCAGCACAATGTTCGGTAGATGTGTTAGGTCCATTTGATGTAGGGTATTGTTTAATGCAGATGTCCCTATGTTTATTCTTTGTCTGGTTGTCCTGCCTGCTGAAGAGAGTGGGATGTTGAAGTCCCCGACTACTAGTGAGTTGGGATTAATCACTGTCTTGAAGTTCTACGGTAATGTTTTTATGAAGCTGGGTGCACCAGAGTTTGGTACATACATATTCATGATTATAATATCTTCGTAGTTGTTTGATCCTAAGAATGAAGTGACCCTTTGATTAGTTTTAGTCTGAAGTCTTTTTTTTTTTTTTCAGGTATTAGAATGGCAACTCCTGCTTGTTTCTTAGTGCCATTTGCTTGAAATATTTTGGTTTTTTTTCCCCATCTTTTCACCTTAAGGCAGTGCCTGTCCCTTAAGGTGAGATGGGTTTGTTGCTGACAATGAAGAAATGGATTTTGTTTCTTTATCCATTCAACTGATCTGTATTTTTTGACTCCAGAGCTCAGTCCGTTGATATTTAAAATTATTATTGCACTTCTCATCATTTTGATTTGTTCTCATTCATGGTGTAACTTTGTGTTTCTATAGCTACCTTCAGTTAGCTTTTCTCTCTTGCCTGTTGTGCATAGTCTTTTCTTTACTGTTTTTGTATTTCTTCAAGTAGCCTTTGAAGGTATGGTTTTGTGGGCATGAGTTCTTTTAGCTTATTTATGTCATGCAAGATTTTTCTCTCCTTCAGCTATAACAGCCATTTTTGGCTGAGTGAAGTATTCTGGGCTGGCATCTATGGTCACTTAGAACTGTGAATACTGTGGTCCATGTTCTTCTGGCTTTCATAATTTGCACTGAAAAGCCAGCTGTAATTGTGATAGGTTTTTCCTTTGTATGTGACTTGTTTTTCTTTTTCAGCTTTCAGTAGTCTCTCTTTTTTTCTGTTTGTTTAATGTTTTAAATATGATATGTGTGGTGAATTTCTTTTCTGGTCCTGTCTATTGTTGTTTTATGTGCTTCTTGTATTTGTATAGGTATGTATTTCCTTAATTTGGGGAAATTTTCTTCTACAATCCTGTTGAAGATTTGATCAATACATTATCCTGAAATTCTTCCCCTTCCTCTATGTCTGTGATTCATAAATTTGGTCTTTACATTGTGTTTCACATTTCCTGCACATTCAATTCCCGTGATTTAAAACTTTTCATAATCTTTGCTTGTGGTCCAGTTCTTCAACTTTATCATCTAGTCTTGATAGTCTGTTTTCCATTTCACTCATTCTATGGCTGAGGCTTTCTCCTGTCCTTTGGAATTGGCTTATTGAGTGTTTTACTTCCTTCTCCATTTCAGCCCATTTTTGTCAGTATTTCCATCTCCTTTGTGAATTCATTCAGAAGTTTATCTCTGTTTTCTTTTAGTTCTTTGATTTGTTTGTTTACATGTTCTTTAAATTCCTTGAATTCTTTGATCACGTTTATGACTGGTCTTTTAAATTCTGTGTCCTGAGTTATCTAATGGGTTCTCATTGTAGAACTCTTCAATAGGGCTGGTGGTATTTGGTTTTTCATAATATTATATTTCTCATTGCAATTGTGGCACATGGATTTTTTTTTGTACTTTGTGATTCTGGTATGAAATTCAATCCTTGTTTGTTGTGTTGAAGTCTGTTTCTGTTATTATTCTTGATGTGCCTTGGTTATTTCTACCACATGGAGGCCAGATTCAGGCATAGGCAGTATTGGAAAGGTCCAGGCCCCTGCTAAAGGGCCAAGAAAGCCAAGTGGAAGCAGCTGCAGGTAGGATGGGCATGGGACCTTGGAGAAGCTCCCCACTTGGTGCCCTTGCATTTGTGTCCCCCCCCCTACCCCCCAGCCATGTTCTTTCTTGTATAATTTTCAGGAAGAAATAGAAGTGTCAACTATCTAATAGGGAACATTTCTAGATCTTATTCCCTAAATATTTTGAGATAATTCAAGGTTCATTCCAGTGAAAAAAGAAATGAGATGACTTCCTGGAAGAAAGGAAGCATACTCTTTGTCAGCTGGAAGCTCTGGAATCTGACTACTTAAGTTTCCTACCTTTTATACACTGTGCCAGGCCACCTAGTGTTGAGCTCAGGGCCTGTTGGGGACCACTCAAAGCCCCATAGAGAGTTAGAGACACTTCAACAGCAATGATCTCCCTACTTCACGTGAATCCAGAATCATAAATAGAAGTGGAAGTGGAGTCCGTTTCCACCTCGCCTAGCACACGGTCCTTCCTGGTATTACAGCCTCGTTCACACCGGATTACTGCAGCAGCCTCTTGGCTGATTCTTGAGCCAACACTCTCAGCATTCCGCTCCATCCTGCGCACCAAAGCCGGGCAGCTTCCCTAGGGGCCACTACCATCCCGCTCTCCTCCAGCTTGACAATCAAAGACATCCCTCCGGCCTGCTTTATTATATTGCAATCTTTTTATTTTATTTTATTTTTACTTCCAAGGCATCACGCAGGCTCTGACTGCTGGTCTCCACATGTGCGGCTGCTCTCTCACCCCACCCCCACCCCATCCTACTGATTCTGGTATCTTTGTCTCTGTGTGTCTCAGATGGCTTTGTTCAGGAATTCCCACCCAGCCAGAAGTTCCCTGTGGATGTCCCGAGTGTGTCTGCATTCCTCTCCTTCTGCAGGGTCCGTGCTGTGTGCTGTGTGCTGTGTGCTGTGTGCTGTGTCAGCTACCTCTGATTTACAAGTTTTCATGGATGGTAAGATAGAGAAATGGCTATAGATTTTGACTGCAAATGTTGTCACAAGTTGCTAGTCATCCCAAATTTAACAAAGAATCTTGGTGATCTGCCTCCAAATTTAAAAAGTCAACATGTATTTGAAATGAAACTCACTGAAGAGTAGGAGGCTCTACATCAGCAGCATCTTCCAGCTAGGGATTCAGCTTCAGGGCTGTGGGATGTGTGACATTTGTCTGTGAAGGATGTGACAAGAATGGCATGGGTTGATCAGAGTGCTCTAGGTGATAAATTCCATCTTGGTGGCTTTGCTATTTAAGGAAGATACAGGCAGTCTGTGATGTGTATAATACAGGCTATATGCATGGCATAGGCTTAGCAGGGCTTTAAAGTCCATTCGGGAATGAGAGCAAAGTATAATGACACATAAAATCACCACAATGAAATCCATTGCTTTGTATGCTAACCTATAAATTTAATTAAAAAACCCAATTGATCGAATTGTACAGTGTTGAAGCTGGGAACACAGCTCGGTTAGCAAAGTGCTTTGCAAGTGACAGAACTTGAGTTTGATCCCCAATAGATAAAAAGTGAGTCATGAGATTTTTAGAAGTAAACCCTAATATCTTTACATCGCAATTAATATGGAATTTCATTCAGAATTGCTTAAAAATGGCAAAGGATGTTGGGATCAAATAATGTTGAGTTTCATTCTTGAGGTCAAGGTCAAAGTCTTGTGTTTTGCCCCTCAACAGTATCTGGCTGAGATCTGATAGTTCCCAGTAAAGTTTTTTATGCCCTCTGAATGGGCTGGCTAGCAGCCTTTTCACTCTATTCACGGAGGATATTTTATTGCTCTACTTACTACATAGTTAATTCAATAAGTGTTATTGACAAAGGTATTATGCAAGTTACTGTCTTTGTTTTAACCTTGTTTCTCCTCACGTACATTGTACTTTTGATATTGATGGTCAGATTTCAAAATGTCAGGTACTTAAATGTATTTTGTAGAGTAGTTAATTGGGAAAAATACAAAGACATAGAAAATAGTAGGGAAAGGTAAACTATATAGATAACCATTTCAGTGAAGTCTGAAAGAAGAATAAAACAAATCAAAAAACAGGAGAGCAGGATTCCAGAAAATAAAAGCTAACAAAATAGGAATTATAAGAGACGAAGCAAGTGTACTTTTTAAACCGGAAGAACATAACATCTAGCCCAAAAGCCTCCAAAATAGCAAAATATTCAATTTTTTTCTTAAATGTTTATTGAACTTTTGCACATTTCATACAATGTTTCTTAATCAAATTTAGTCCCATTCCCCCTTCCATACCTGCCGCCTCCCCCCAGAACTCGTGCATACTGCCATATACGTTTTGCATCTTTTTCTCAGTCTTTTTAAAAATTTTTGATGCAGAAGTTTACTCTTTTGGGCAGAAGTTTACTGTTCCAATCAGTTCTTTGAACAAGTCTTTTTTTGTTGCTGTTGTTGTTCCCTTTAATTTTATATTACTCTAAAATATTCATGTATAAACTCCACACATATACTAAAATTTCGACATCTGAAAATAAACTATAGGTTAATTCCAAAACATGTTTAAGGATTCACCTTTTAACGGTAGAGTTGCATGCATGTAAAAAGAAATATTACTTTACATTCTTAAATTACATAGCAAGTTGATGTATTTTTGTTGTTGTTGTTGTTGTTGCTTTTAATTCCAAAACATGTTTAGGGCTTCACATTTTGACAGTAGAGTTTTATGCAAGTAAAGAAAAAATATTACTTTACATTTCTACATTACATCACAAGTTGATGAGTAATATCAGGTATTATATTTACAAAAAAAGAATTATTCAGTTTGCCTTATAAATAAGGATTTAGTGGTAGGATCCACAAACGAGGTGCAAAATTTCAAAAGACCCATATTTAAATATTTGCTTATAAAATTGACATAAGCAGTGTTTAAAGGGAGCTAATGAACTGCTCCCATGAGAAACATCAATAACAAAAATTACCTTAGCAGTATTGAATGAAAAATTGAATGAGGCAAATCTTCAAGTCAGCCATAGGAAAGCTGTTTTAAGATACTATTTGTTAGACCTAGTTACTCTAGTTTTTAAACTTGCCTACATTAAGGAAGACACTGTTTTGCATATTTTTAATTTGATAAGGAGGTGGATAGAATACAGCAGTTAGAAATACTTTTGTGCTTGAAACCATGACTGCCACCGCCCTAGAACACACTCAACACTGTGTCTGCCTTTTTCTCTCTTAATGTGGGGTTGGCTTCTGACATTGAAACCATTTCATCAGGCCAGCGAGTGACCTTGCCTCTGCAGATTTCCAGATTTTTCTTCTCAGGGGAGGAGGAAAAGCTTTTCCATATACATTATTTGTTTAATTGTCTTGACCTCATCTTATTATGCAAAACCTCTGTAAAGAAATGCTGAGACAGGGCCTGGCACTGAAGCCCCCCACTCTCCCGTCTCTGTGTTAGAGAACAGCTGAATGCCTTTTAAAAATACACAATATTTTATGAATTCTTTGAGGATTTCACACAATATGTTGTAGTTATATCCATCCTCTCTCCTCCCCCTGACTTCTCCCAGATCCACCTCCACTTCTTTAATCTCCGTACCCCCACAGCTTTGAATCCTCTTCTTTAAATAACCCACCAAGTCTAGCGTGGGCTGCCCATCTCCTCCGGGATGTGGGGCTGTCCACTTGAGTGTGGTGGGCCTCCCAGAGATCCTTGCCTTAAAGTGAACTGATTCTGCTCTCCCAGAAGCCATGGACTTGTCTACACCTCCTCAGTTAGGAGTGGGAGCCACTGAACCCCTTCCCCTTCTGTGTGGGATTGCTGACTGGCTTGATATTGTGCAGGTTTGTGCAGCTGTTGTGAGTTCATGAGCACAGTGGTCCTATCATGTCCAGAAGACACTATTTTGCTTCCATCTTTCCTGAACTTCGGTTCTTACAATCTTTCTACTTATCTTCCAGGTGTAGGATAACTCCTCTCAAGCTGTTGGTCAGAGACGTCCTTAAAGACCATTGCTCTTGGCTACCTACCAGAACTTAATGGTAAGACCCTGTTGCTGAAGACAGGACACATGCTGATGACAGGACATGAAGAAATCAACTTTGTACTGACCAGGAAGATTTCTCCTTGCTGGCTAGCTTCAATAGAACCATAGGATACTGTGTAGGCTGTTAGGGTAAGAAGTCATTAATAGTCTGACTGTGAAGCCTGAGAATTACAGTAATGACCAACACTGCAAGGCATGCTTATGGGTGCAATAATGGCTTGGATGTTATGTGAAGAGGAATCAACCATTTACTGATTCAACTTAGGGCTGGCTGTTTCCAGAGGTGGAAGACATGCTTGGTACTGTAAATCTGGCCAAAGACCCTATAACAGGGAGCTCCCAGGCCCATGGTTGAACCTACTACTACTATTATTCTGTTAAATGGACATTGTATCAAACTGTCTTTTAAATTTGTATCTCTATACCCATAGATAAATGTGCCTCTCAGAATTCATTTGACACATTTCATTGTACAGTGGACAGTGGTTAATGCCAAAACTCACAACTGCTCAAAATATAGAGAATAAGTGTCAGTGGAGTGCTCAGCCCTGAATAGGAGATATCTATCTATCTATCTATCTATCTATCTATCTATCTATCTATCTATCTATCTATCTATCACCTCCCATCAAGGCTCAGGGACCATCCTGGAAGAGGAGCAGAAAGACTGCAATGTCAAAATAATACCTCTTCTAGCCCACTGCCAAACCCACTTCTCTACCTTTTTTTTGTGCCTTCCCCTCCCTTCCCCTCCCCTCCCCTCCCCTCCCCTCCCTTCCCCTCCCTTTTCCTTCCCTTCACTTCTCCCAAGGTTAGGTTTAGTACATAGGTCTTAGTCCGCTTGCTTTCATGAACTCATATTCCAATGACTGCTGAATTTTTATTATTATACATTTTTAAATTGACTTTTTGGTTTTTTTTGTGTGTATTTCATACATAGTTTTTCAATCTACCTTGGTCACCTTTATACCTGCTTCTCCACCGGCACCCTCCCTCAGTGCACCTGCCCGCAGTTCACACATTCTGTCATTTGTGCCAGGGTCCATTGTACTAAACTTCTTTCTCTGCTCACTCCTCAGTGCCAGCTCATCCCCTGAGCTCTAGTCAGTCTATCCAGAGTCTCTCTCCAAAAGAAGGCCAGTTCTTCCTAACTCAACTGAAATCAGCTGCTAATTCTTCAGCCAAGATTGGGTTCTGATACCCATTTCTGCACATCTGTGCTGGGTTTGTGTGGGTCTTGTGCATGCTGATACCAATGCTGTAGGTTTGAATAGGGTCCCAGGAGCTTGTATAACTGATTAATTTTATGAGACTTTTTCCTTCTACCCTAGTCTGCTTGGTGTATCAGGTGTCTCTGGGGCTCTGACTTATTCCTCTGGAGCTGCCTAAGAATACTTAACATCCCACTCCTGGGGAGAGGAGATGCTTCCTGAGGCATCGGTATGGAAATTCCCTATCACTGCTCCCAGAGTCCCTGACTATAGCTGGGGAGAGACGTCTTCTGTTCCTTTTTAATGGGTAGATTCAAGGGCTTCTTGAGGGTGTCATCTCATTCACGATACTCAAGGGTAAGGTGGAGTCTCAAGGACACTCTCATTTTAGAAACCTCGAGTGCTGTACTGGGTACCATTACCTCGAGTGCTGTGCTGGGTACCATTACCTCGAGTGCTGTGCTGGGTACTATTAATCTCCCAGATGTGCTTTTGATCTAATAAAAGAGTCAGCCTACTGGTCTACCCCTATGTCCCCAGTTTGAGATTTAGGAGATACTGGTTCAGGGCTGCCTTCTCCTGTTGTACGCCATTGGACTGTGGTCTCCTTGCTGCTTTCCAGTTACAGCTGTATTATTGGGTATGAATATGAAGTCCCTAGAAAGTTCTGTGCTATTTTCTTCTTTTCTCTCTACGGTCTCAAACAGTCTCCCTTCTTCTGTTTCACATTGGGCCTCATTTACCGTAGGGGTTTCAGTTGTATTTAGTAGGCATGAGATAAGCCAGCATGTCGCTAGATCTGGGATTTATCAATATTTTATCTTCTTTCCAACCATGGCTGTCATAATCCCTTGAAAACATGGATCCAGGTCTTTGGGTTGGATTAAAGAAATCAATCCTGTGTGTGGGTGCTGGCTGCATACAGTTACGGCTGGGATGGAAGTTTCTGAGGCTACCCCTTCTTTTTCTGCTTTTTTCAGGAAAAAGAAAACAGATAGACAAGAGCTGTCCAGAGTATCACTTGGCCTAGTAGGAGTGTCTACACTTCACCACTATGCACTCTTCTGCTTTCCTTTGTTCCTTCCTGTTACTTTTCTCCTTAGTGTCACAAGATTCTGTACTCTTACCTCTGTGTTAGTGGCTTCAGGATAAAGCATGTAGCTGATTGCACCCGCTTTGTTCTGGGCCTTAAGCACAGGATGCTTACATTTCCAGTGTCATGCATGTAGTGCAGCTCTTGTCATGAACACAGAAGTTTAGTCAAAGCCTTAGGATTCAGGGCGCACAACAAATGGCCTCTACTGAGATGCACAATCCCTGCGTTCTGGTTTTCAGCTTCTCTGATATAGTTACTGACTTGTTCCAGCTTGTCTGTGGACTTGTTCAGGAAACAGACCAAAGGAACTCTGGGAGGAGCATGAATGAAGAAGCAGGACTTCAGCTGGTGTTTGAATGCACTGAGGTGCCAATGACGTTAACATTAGTACATTCAGAGGAATGTTTATATTCTTTAAAATTCTTTCTCTCTTTCCCTCTCTCTCTCTCTTTCTCTCTCTTCATATGCACATATATACATGTGTGTATGTTTGTGTGTATGTGTGGTGGTTTGGATGAGTGTCCCCCATAGGCTCTAGGTATTCAGACATTTGTCTCCAGTTGGTGGCGCTGTTTTCGGAGGTCTTGGAGGGTGTGGCTGTGCTAGAGGAAGTGCGTTGTTGGGGCCAGGCTTAGTGAGTTTTAACAAGCCTCGTGGTCTACAGTTGCTCTCTCTGTTTCCTGTACTCTTTGTGAGATGTGACACTCGGTTTGCTGCTCCAGATCCAGCCACCACGCCTCCCACCACAATGGACTCTAATTCCCTGGAACCGCCTATCGTAAGCTCAAATGGGGGCTGGAGAGATGGCCTAGCAGTTAAGAGCACCGACTGCTCTTACAGAGGACCCGGGTTCGATCCCCAGCACCCACATGGCGGCCAAGAACCGTCTGAAGCTCCAATTCCAGGAGAACTCCAGCTCCAGGGGAATCCGAGACCCTCTTCTGACCTCCGCGGCGTTGCACGACACGGGTGCACAAACTTGCATGCAGACAGTACATTCATACACATACAGAAATAAATAAAATTAATAAAAAAAAAATTTAGAAACTCTTCCTTTTATAAGTTCCTTGGTAATGGTGCTTTATCACAGCAACAGAAAACTGACTAATACAGTATGTGTGATATATAACTCCTAAATCTTTCTTACATATGTACATCTACATATAACACACATACACAAACATATAGACCACCTAGAGGAATAAAAATGCTTAGTCTTTTTTTTTTTTTTTTTTAAATTAATTTTATTTAGTTTATGTGTATGTGTGTGGATGTACTGTCTGCATTGCAAGTCTGTGCACCCGTGTCGTGCAACGCCGCGCGGTCAGAAGAGGGTCTCAGATTCCCCTGGAGCTGGATTTCTCCTGGAATTGGAGTTTTTCAGAGGTTCTCGGCCGCCATGTGGGTGCTGGGATCGAAGAGTCCTCTGTAAGAGCAGTCGACGCTCTTAATCGCCTTAGGCCATTCTCCAGCCCCAAATGCTAGCTCTTTTAAAATACCCTCCTAGACAGTCTAAGAGATACTTTTTCCTAACTATCTAGGCTTCTTCCCAGTCAGTATATAAAATTAAGCAACATGTAAGCTTTCCTCCTAAAATTTTAGAAGACATTGTGTTATCAACCAAGAAAAATAAATTATACCATGAAACAGACTAAGTAGTGTAGACCTATAATTCCAATGATTGGAAGTTTGAGGCAGAAGATATATGAGTTCAAGGAAACCTGGACTACATCGTGGTACCCTGTCATGATAGATAAATATAAAAATAAAGTACTCGGATTAGGCGTGGTGGCACACGCCTTTAATCCCAGCACTCAGGAGGCAGAGGCAGGTGGATCTCTGTGAGTTCAAGGTCATCTTGGTCTACATACCAAACTCCGGGCCACCTGGGACTAAAGGGAGACCCTGTCCTTCAAAAGGACAAAAAAAAAAAAAAAAAAAAAAAAGAATTCTACTATGAATGTTTTCTGAGGATTTTTAGTTTAGTCAATGAATACTTTTCATCTAAGTTTTTCTTTACTTATCTATTCATTTCTTTAGATTTTGAGTGTGGATGTACATGAGTGTGTGTAAGTATGTGATGTATTTGTATGGTGTGCATGTGTGTGTGTGCGTGTGTGTGTGTGTGTGTGTGTGTGCGTGTGTGTGTGTGTGTGTGTGTGTGTGTGTGGCTATGTGTATGATCTGTGTGTGTGTGCAGAGGCATGCAGAGGACATATGGTATCCTGCTCTATCTCTCCCATTTGCCCTTAAGACAGAGTCTCTAACTAGACCTAGGGTGAGGCTGGCAGCCAGCAAGATCCAGAGATTCTTCTGTCTGTGCCCTTCACAGCCCTGAGGTTTCAGTAGAGCACAGCGGCATACCCAGCATGTTTCCTGGATGCTGAGTGTTCACTCAGGCTCTCAAGCATGCACAGCAAGAGCTCTTATCCACCGACCCTCCTTCCCAGCCAGCTTGTCTAAAATTTTAATAACTATGACTAATTTTTCCATGTATTGCCAATATACTATCTTGTCAATAATATATTTCACAACTACCTAATAAGGACTATTACAATTTGAGTTGGTGGAAGGCAATGGGCTTCTTCAGGATTCTTTTTTTTTTAAATTTTATTTATTTTTGTATGTGTATGAATGTATTGTCTGCATGTAGGTTTCTGCACCTGTGTCGTGCCATGCCGTGGAGGTCAGAAGAGGGTCTCGGATTCCCCTGGAACTGTAGTTAAAGGCAGTTTTCAGCTGCCATGTGGGTGCTGGGGATCGAACCTGGGTCCTCTGCAAGAATAGTCGGTTCTCTTAACCGTTAGACCATCTCTCCAGCCCCTCTTCAAGATTCTTATGGCTGCATCTGAAACACCAGATCTGGCTCTCTGTTCGGCTCTGCATCAGTGGCCGGCACTCAGTAAATCGGTGTGTGTGTGTGTGTGTGTGTGTGTGTGTGTGTGTGTGTGTGACTAACTGAGCTGGCTGTGACCACTCCATTCAATCTTCACAAGTCTCCTATGGAATGGAAGCCATCTGTGTTTAGAACGATGGGCATGTGGCAGCACCAAGGCCTTGTATACCATGTCTGAGATTGCCCAGTTCATGAATGATACACCCAGGATCTGAACCTTACTCTAACATTTCGCTTTACAACCAAGCTTGGGACAGCTACAGGCATCTGATGCCTACGAAGCATGAGTGACTGGTTCTGTAGATAAGTCATCATTTCCTGTAAGTTCTTAATATTGGAATGATTCAGCTTTTATGGACTCTTTTCCACTTGGCCTCTTTTGAAGTGTTACGTAATGGATCTTTGTCCTTTGCAAAGGTGGATAATGTCAGTAACATTTCACATCTTTGAAATAAGATGTGAAATAACAGCAAAATAAGAAGGAAAAAAACAGAGAAGGAATTTTGAGTGATGTCGCATTGTCTAAGCTCAGGTTCCAGATTAGCGAGGGTCCCTCTCCTACCTAGAGTTGTTCTGGGTGGAACACACATCTTATCTTTCAATGCCCTTCCCTTGGGAATGGCAAATGAACTGTGATCTTTATTTTATCAAACACATGGCTGTGTTCATATTTATATAGGGAGGAGCTCTTAAACAAAAATGCCTGTCAAATCCCTAACTGCTACAAAATATGTTGACCTTCATGTTCTAAGTCTGGTGATAAATTTAATATCACTTTGTGTAGAATTTTCAGAGTACAATAAATCGATTCATCATTCTAGAATCATGCGCCCTCCGTGTACATCAACCACAAGCATAACCTCCTTTTTTAATTTCTTGGATCCTTTGTACTAAGTTATATTTTTTTACTGGCTATAAATAACATAGGCCCATTGTAATATATTCAAGAAATACATAAAGACATAAAATAAAGGCAACAAAATATGATAATTTGCCATTTTTAGGTGGCTTTTATGAATGATTTGCTGTGTTCTTTTCCTATGACCATTATTGTTCTTGGACGTATTTTAGGTGATGATTCTTTTCCTCACAGTCATTAGATCACAGGTATAGTCTAATTTTATCATTTTCAGGACTCTATTACTGGAGTTGTGAAATGTTAGGAGTTATATATGAATCATTCTCTTTTCAGACTTCATTAATAGCATTTTTTTCTGTACCTCAGTTCCTTTGTGAATCGTCACTCATCATCATCACAATGTGATACTAGTAACTCACAGGTTTGGTAAGAAGGTGACAAAATGTATGTGAACATATATGACAGTCCATTGCTTAAACTAAATGTTTAATAAAGAACAGCTATTTAAAAACACTTTGAAGCAATCTCAATGATTACACAGTCTATCATGCAGACATTATTTCTTTTGTGTGGTCATTCTTTTTTTGGGGGGGGGGACTTTTGAGACAGGGTCTCCCTGTAGCCCCAGCTGTCCTGGAACTCACTCTGTAGACCAGGTTGGCCTTGAACTCACAAAGATCCACCTGCTTCTGCCTCCCAAGTGCTAGGATTAAAGGCATGTGCCACCATGCCTGGTTATCATTCTTTTTTTATTGAATGTTTTTTCTCCCAAATATATCAATTTTAGAAGAATAAGAAAGCCTTTGATTAAGATTCTGCTTATATCTTTAAGATAGTTCAATAGGAATGGAATAGTTTCACCCATTAAGGAGGCCGATGACAATTTGAATGTTTCTCTACAGAAAGACTGCAGCCAATTACAGTTGCATCAGGATGCTGGATGGTTCACTAAAACCACAAGGTGTCAATTAATATATGGCTTCCTAGAAAGCAATCAGCATTCTTATGGGAAAATTAGGTCGTGATAAGACCCAGAAGAAAATAAACACCTCTCACAATCCACAATCATAGGAGAACTATTATGTTTTGTTGACGTAGTTCTTGACTCTTTCACGCACATGTGAGCATTTTTTTCTTTAATGGATGGTATCATTTTATTAAAAATCAACACATCATGAATTGGTTTTCATGCCAAATAATTATATTACATTCACTGATTTAAAATAAAAGTATTTATTTTAATTTTACACTATTTTTTGCATTTGTTTGTTTATGTGTGTGTGTGTGTGTGTGTGTGTGTATGCCAAGGAGAATGTGTGATCAGTGGACAGGCAGTTGGTTTTCTCCTTTCACTATATGGTTTCCCATATGAAACTCAGAAGGATTATCAGTCTTGGTGGCAAGTGTCTTTACCAGCTGAGGAATTGCTCTGGTTCAATATTTATTTATTTATTTATTTATTTATTTATTTATTTATTTATTTACTTTGGTCTTTTTGAGACAGGGTCTCCTTATAGCTCTGGCTGTCCTGGAACTCACTATGTAGATCAGGCTGGCTTTGAACTCACAGAGATCTGTCTGCCTCTGCATGTGCCACCACACCCAGCGTCCAATATTTATTAACCAAGGAATAAGTGTGTTTTACATTTAAGAAAGCTCTCTACAAACACATGATGATTAATGAAAGTATAGCTCATTCACCTTACCAGAGGGAAAAATTAATATATCATTTTACCAGTGAAGTAACTTCTGTGTTGTATGTTCTGTCAGGACTATTTATTTATTTATTTATTTTTAATTTTTTAAATTTTTTTTTAACTTTTTTATTACTTTTTTTTATTACTGTATGTGTATGAATGTACTGTCTGCATGCAAGTCTGTGCACCTGTGTCGTGCAATGCCACGGAGGTCAGAAGAGGGAGTCAGATTCCTCTGGAACTGGAGTTCTCCTGGAATTGGAGCTTCAGACTGTTCTTGGCCGCCATGTGGGTGCTGGGGAATCGAACCCGGGTCCTCTGTAAGAGCGGTCGGCGCTCTTAACCGCTAGGCCATCTCTCCAGCCCCTCTGTCAGGATTTTTTAAAGCCACATATTATGCCCATCCCAATTATTTTCTCACAAAACAGGATTATAATATACATTACTATATCAAGTAATTATTAAAATATTGGTTCAGATATGAGCAATGAAGAAAATCTTTGGGAGAGTGACAAGTAACCCCAACTTATTACAGATCACTGCATTACGCAGGGCCTATACTGACCCCAAGCAATATTCCCAGGGTTGGTGGTGTGTCTCTTCGGGTATCAGCTTCAAGCTGTCAGGACAGTGCAGCTAAGTTGTGAGTTTCTGGCTCCTCTGGGCTTCTGAGCTGCTTGGATGCTTCTATCCATCTGGCTCACTTGCTCTTGAATCAGCACTGTGGAGATTCCTTACCACTCTGCTGGACACAGAAATTGAGTTCCAAAATGGTGCTGGGCTGGGTGTGGTGGTAAACACCTTCAATCCCAGCACTCAGGAAGCAGAGGCAGGAGGACTTCTATGAGATGGAGGCCAGCCTGGTCTGCATAGCCAGTTCCAGGCCACCTGGGGCTAGAGGGAAATGCTGTTTCAAAAACAAACAACAAACAAACTGGCATTGGGAAAGTGGGTGGGTTGTCTGGGATTTTTGTCTTAGAACGGTTCCATTTCTTAAAGTCCTCACTCTGCTATGAGTTAAGTGTCACATTCTCTGTGTCTTATTTTTCGAGATCTGCAGTTTAGGTTGAAGAGACAGAACCATGGCCCATGCTTGAACAATTGGTAAAACATTTTTTAATGTGTGGCTATGGGTAATAGCTGTGGCAGAGTCCTGTGGCCTGGGTATAGTGGCTGGTTCTCTAACCACAGCTCCATAATCCATTTGACTTACCAACTAACCTCTGGAGGACATGTTTGTTTCATCTAAAAATTCAAATATAGCATCCAGCTATAAAGTCACTGAGAACTGAATGGGCTCAACCATCAAACACGTTTAGTACAGTAGGCAGCACACTGCAGATATTCAATAAATCGGATTTTCAAACAGAGACCAATAAATTGGTAGGCTTATTATTATTATTATTATTATTATTATTATTATTATTTTGGCCTTTTCGAGACAGGGTCTCCCTGTAACTCCAGCTATCCTGGAACTCACTCTGTAGACCAGGCTGGGCTTGAACTCACAAAGATCTGCCTGCCTCTGCCTCCCAAGTGGTAGGCTTATTTTTAAAAAGGAAGAGACACCCTTATTATTGCTTCATCCTCACTGATCTTCATCCAAAGTCAGCAAGTGAGAACCATGGGAGACTCACAGATCTATGGAATTTCTCTTCCTCAGAGAAATAAATGTAACAAATTTTATGATATGTAAGCTACTTTGACAAATCCCCATTAGAATGCAATGAATTAACTTCAGTATTCATATCACCCTGCTCTGACGTCTTAACTGTGTCATAAAATCCTCAGACTGAAGGCTAAGATACTTTGTGAGTGAAGTGGAAATAAATGATGGTTAATTTCCACTTCTTAGAACTTTATATTGCAGTGTGTTTTACAGATTTTCCTTATCTGAGTCTAGTAATGCAATATAGGAAAACAAATGCCATTTCCATGTAAAAATACAGTTTTTTGTTTGTTTGTTTTTAAAGGAAAAAGGATTGGGAGACAGCTTAGTCAACAAAATATTTTCTCTCTCAAGCATGGGGACATGAGTTTGATCCCCAGAAAACACGAAAGAAAGAAAGAAAGAAAGAAAGAAAGAAAGAAAGAAAGAAAGAAAGAAAAAAAGAAAGAAAAAGAGAGAAGGAAGAAAGAGAGAGGAAGGAAGAGAGAGGAAGGAGGGAGGGAAGGAGGGAAGGAAGGAAGGAAGGAAGGAAGGAAGGAAGGAAGGAAGGGAAACGAAAAATCTGGTAGAGTGATAAACACTGGCAGGAAGAGGCGGTGAGATCACTGGGCTCTATGGTCAGCCAGCCTAGCTTACATGATGAGTGTCAAGCTAGTGAGAGACCCTGTCTCAAAACAAGTTGAGCTCCTGAAGAATGGCAGCCAAGGTTCTCTCCTTCTCTCCTGACAAATACAGACACCCAGACACAGACACACACACACACACACACACACACACACACACACACACACACACACAGATTAAACCTGTAACTCTTTATGCATGATTTCCCTAGATTATAGCATTTACTTGGGCCCTGGTACTAATAGATATAATGACGATATTGAAAGTAGTACTTCCAACATGTTCCAGTGACCATTTCCAGGAATTTAAAATGTTTTCTGGGGCTGGAGAAATGGCTCACAGGTTAAGGGCACTGACTGCTCTTACAGAGGACCCGGATTTGATTCCCAGCACCCATACAGTGGCTATAAACTATCCTTAACTCCAGTTCCAGGGAGGGAGTCCAGCGCCCTCTTCTGACCTCATGAGTATTGCGTGATGTGGGTACCCTTACATACATACAGGTAATACATTCATACGCATACAATAAAAATAATAAATACAATATTTTTTAAGTTTTCTGTTTCTTCGAATATACTGGAAATATCTAGTTGGACTTCTAGGTGTTCATTTTTCCAGAAAAGCTCATTTCTCCAGTTAATTTAGGTACATAAGGTGGAAATAACAATGGTTCCTTAATTCATGAAAAGTTAATGGAATAAAGTTATTCTGTACTAGACTAGCAATTCTAGTGTTTTAATTTTATTAAGCATAATCCTCCCATCATTCTTTTGTATTTATTATTTTTTTCTGAAGGAATATGAGATACAAAATGTCCCTAGAATATCATTGTTCATTTTATTATTGAATTTTAGTTTCAAATAAAATTTTTATTAGGCAGTTATCTCATCTAGTAATTATCATTTTTTAATTGATTGTGCTGTGATAACGTCTGGTCTGTGAGATTTATGAGACCTTCTGCCATAACGTCTGCTGGATAATGGGATGATCCCACATGTTGACACATTCCTTCAGAGATGATTCCGACACTTCCTCCTGACGTAGAAGTGATACAGAATACAAAACACTGGCTCTGTGTCCTGAGCACACAGCACTTTTATCATTATGTATAATTTAACATGTGTGACTAAATGGAAGAAATGTAGATTCCAGAGAAGAATTCTCATTGAGTAAATGAGATAGAAAACAAATTACTGGGTGGAGAGTAAGTTATTATGATGGTAAAGTTTCCTTTTATATTAATTATAAGCATGTTATAGTTTCAAAAAATGTATTTAACTCATCAGGATGCATGCATCTACACACATGAGCATGCACAGGAACACACAAGCACACACATACACACACAAGTGAAATGTTTTTTTTTAAGAACATTTAGACAAAATGTTGTGAAATATGTATTGCAATGTGTTAGCATAATGCATAATTCCTATCCCTAATGAACTGTTACTATGGCCAAATCGAAAACCTTCTTCCTTTAAATGTGTTTTATTGAAAAAAAACCACACAAAATCTTCCATTGTTCAGGAGTAGACCTCATATTGATCAAGTCTACGCCAATGCTAACACAGGCAAATCCTGTTGTACAGGAGGATTTGGTGTAAGAGCTCTTAACTTTCAATGCCTGAGTAATTAGCATTGTCTAGATGTAATCTTAAGGATCGGAGCTTAGCAATACAGTGCCTTTAAAATCACCACTAACCCTCCCCTTAATAAAATGGATCAGTGAGCAAACCCCATCCTGTCTACAAAGTTTGATAAATTAGGTTATCAAGTTTGTATTAGATAGTAAGGAATCTTAATAATCCCTTTACCTTTTAAGATTTTATAGTTTTCTCAGAATTGTTGGAGTGTATAGACATAATGGTCATAATATGCAAATATGATAAAATTATTACTTATATACATCTAGTTATTTTGATATATGAAGTTGCTCGATACAAATTTCTTGACTTAAATCTCTACAATGAAAGCTTTGGGAAGGTTGAATCAGTATTGAACTATATATTTTAATGTCACATTAGATCCTTTCAGGCCAAGAAGATATTAAAAGGTCATAGAGACTGAGGCAGAAATCCACTAATTGGCTATCCTGGTGGTCTGAAAGCCTACCCCAAAGTGCTTAATGTGATCTCAGGGAGGGATTTGAATACAGGAAGTATCTGCTTCGTTATGTGTGGCAGCCAGCTCAAACCATTTCGGTCATATTTATTTTATTGTTTAAGGGGACTAGTGCTTTCTCAATACCACATTAAGAACATTGTAGATGGGATTTCTAAATACAGGACAATTTTACATGTAATACCATTGGACATATAGGCTAAACCCCTTAATTGACCCTAATGAGGGGCAACAGGAAAAGCAAAGTATATAATGTCGGACTTAATACAAACACATCAACACCTGATAGTTTATTCACCATGTATTTATTCATTTATTCAATAATCAATTCTAAAAGCAAGAGAGAGAGAGAGAGAGAGAGAGAGAGAGAGAGAGAGAGAGAGAGAGAGAGACTCCCACACACCTAATAAGAGCAAAACAAGTCTTAAGGAAATTTGAAAATATGATGAGATACTACCCTAATCTGAAATAAATAATAAAAATAAATGCTTCCCAGGCTGGCCAGAGTGTGTATGAATGTTTGTAGTTATCCTGCTCATAATACAAAGGACACACAGCTAAGTGGATCTAAATATCCACTGCAGGCAGTGCTAAGTATTTATAGCAGTATTTAAAACCTGCCTAAATTGCTACATATGCTTCAATACATATGAGACTCAGAAGCATGACATTAATTGGAAAAACTGCAAGTTGCAAAGACTAGAATTCAATTTCTACAATTTTCAGTTACTGCTAAGTAAAATAATCTATTGTTTAGGAACACATATGATGTTTAATAAAATCATATAAGACTGAGTACTAGAAGGAAAACCACAAGATTACTTATGGGATGTGCAGGGTGTGACAGAGTGGAACAAGGTGTTTCCAAACTGCTTGGCAAGGTCTCCTGGTGACGCCGGGTGGTGCATATCTACATATCTTTTTATCTTTAATATTTAAACCAGGCATGTATCAAGCATACCATATAAGACATTTTTATTGTACTTTATGGAAAAATGTACTCAAGGAGTTATTGATTTTGTTAACCATAGAATAATTGAAATAAAGTTGGTCAGTTTCCAGAATAGAATAAGAAAATGTACTGTGTTCAACCACAACAAAAGAAGTGGTAAATACTGTCCTGGGGAACAAGTGGAATGATTAAGGCAAATTTTAAAATAATTATGTATTTAGGGTTCTCCAAAGAAACAGACCCAGTAAAAGATTTTTAAGTCTATAATTCCATATGTGTGCATATATAGGACAGATTTTGATTATGATACATGCATTTATGTCAAAGCCAATAAACTTGGCTTATAAATTTGATGGGAGAAAAAGGTTGAGCAATATGTTATCTATTATTAACATACTAAGCATATTCATAAATGTTGAAAATTATACTAAGAGATACATGGAGATGCATAAGGCAGCATTAAAAAGTCACAATTTTATATACAAATGTTCTCTACAATTTTTCTGTTGTACAGTATCACCTTGTAGCATTCTCTTTCACCTATAGGATGATTTAACTGATCTCCGCGGCATTGTACGACACGGGTGCACAAATTTACATGCAGACAGTACATTCATACACATACAGAAATAAAAAAAAAAAAGAGCCCTGACTGCTCTTGCAGAGGATCCAGGTTCAATCCCCAGTGCCCACATGGAGGCTGAGAACCGTCCATAACTCCAATTCCAGGAGAACTCCAGTTCCAGGGGAATCCAACGCCCTCTTCTGACCTCTGCGGCATTGCACGACAAGGATGCACAGACCTGCATGCAGACAGTACATTCATACACATAAAAAACAAACAGGCACAACGTATTAACTGATTGATAGTCATAGGAACTGTGAAAGGATATTTCTCTATCTAGAGCCAAATTCAATAGTAAAGTGTTTATAAGTTGTGTAATTAAGCAAAATATATTACTACAGGAAAGCTCTGACATCAGCAATGAATTATTCTGCCTAGGAGATGTTGGCTAGGGGATTCAAACCCACAGTAACAATTGTTATGGTAGGTTACTTCTTGGTATAGACAACAGATGTTTGGATGGTATTTAATATTATATTTTGTTTTTTTTTTTTTTTCGTTAATATGAAGGGTCTACTGTGGCTTATAACATGCTCTATCCATTAGAGAATGTAAGACTGTGGCATCATCCCGTGGGTTATTCCTCCAAGAAGAGAGCTAATAGCCCATTAGTTTGTGGATATAACAGGCTGGCTGCCACTGCTGGCACCAGTATTTCCAGCAAGTGGGTGTGTAGCTGGTGCTGAATGGATGAGATCTTGTCTTGACTCGAAGGAGACCTTATCTTGCTTTATTGGTTTTAAGGGCCTTGGTAACCACTTCTGGTATTCCAGAGACATCTGTAAACCTTGCAAGTGTGGTCTTAATACATCTTTCCCAGGTTAAAGTCGGTCTATTTGACAGCAGGGCTTATCAACTCTACTTTCTTGCAGGTATCCCAGTTTACGAGGCAGGAGCCTTTACACTTGTTGGGGGCCTTGGGATCCCCTGGCCAACATTTCCCTTGGTAGTAATAATCCATTGCTGATGTCAGAGCTCCTGTATTAATATATTTGTTTTAAGGAATACTTAAGACAACTTTAGTATATTTAGGTTCTGAAAGGGAATAATCTCTATTCCAGTCTATGTCTTTAGTCATAAAAGAGCGCAGGTTTTACAGGTTTATAAGAGATTTACCTCTATAACAGTTGGCTCCAATTACAGTTGAGAGAACGACCTCATCATCATCATATTCTCCCTTGTTCTATGGGGGGGGGTAAGAAAGTCTCTCTATTAAAACCTTTGCGGCACCTAGGAAGTAAGTTTCGTTAGACTCATTATAAATAGTTGAACAAGTAGGATCCACAGAGGGTTTTGATGTTTGTAGAACTGAGGCTTTTTCTTCCTCCTTTCAATGTTCAGACGGGCCAACAACTTTTCTCTTGATGCACTTTATGGTACATCCTACTCACAGGCAAAACTGTATCTTTTCTTCCTCAGCATTAAGTGGTGACATTTTGACCGTTGTGAACATACAAATTTTTTCCCCATAGTGAGTTTTAGATTTTGATCTGCAAGTTTTTTGACAAAAAGGTTTCTCATATCTCTCTGTATCGCCCTTTTTTTTATTTCAGGGTTTTGTTTTTTGACCCATGAGTCCCAGAAGGCAGTTGTATTATACATCCTATAGGGTGGAATCAAGGCCACAGATTTCATCAAATTCACCCATGCTGTTTTTGGGTTTGACCTGTAATGTGATAACTTGGGAAGCAAAACTTAATTTTTTTTTTTATTTTATATTTATTTATTATTTAATTTGTGTTGTTTTATTGATTAAAAAATATTTTAATAATTTTTATACATTTTTAAGGATTTCTACAATACATGACACAGTTTTTGCAGATAACAATGATGTTACTCAAGTATGTCATACAAATTAGTAATTGGTGCATTATATTACAAGTATCTAGTCCAAATTATTTGAACAAACCCAAGGTTCCCATAGTCAGTTGGAGAAGCTTGGTATGCACAGGCATGTTGATCAATCAGTGTGCAGACTATATTCCTATAGTCCATGATTCACCCCTATCTCTTCTCTCTCGGCGTCACGAGACGGTGGGAGGGGATATAGGCCCTAGAGTGCTGACTACGCGCTCTCCTGATAGAGCAAGAAGATCAAAAAGCAAACCTACCGGGTAGATTAACTCAGACACTCTCTCCCTCCTCAGTAGTAGAAGCTGCAGTTCACATCAACAGTGTGAAGGAAGAGAGATGTGGGAGCTGGAGATTCGTAGTTGTCCCTACTTCCTGTGTGATCTAGCGTCGTCTATATGTCTGTGTAGGATGCTCTTGAGTCGAGAAGTCGTATCGAAAAGTAATGCAATCGCGGCGTGTGAGGGTTGACGCAGGGCCCGGGAAGGGGGGGGGGGCACGGGGGAGGGACAGCGTAGGAAACAGATGATACCATGGTAAGGCATAATACAAGCGCAGCTATGGATGGACAGGAAGTGAAGCAGTACAAAGGATGGGGCAAGCTAAGCTGTGAGCAGAGACAC
>VZQC01007033.1:720597-778177 GCA_009823505.1 Rhizomys pruinosus | reverse complement strand
TTAAATACCTATATATCTAATTGCTTGTGCTTCATTAGTAGGATCGAAAGGTTATTCCTGGACAAACTGTCAGCCCATGAAAGGAAACAGCCAGAATTGACCAGAGTCCAAGACAACAGCTCCAGAGAAAGTAGACTGTTTTGCTTCTCATCCACCTGTGCCCCTTTTCTAAGCCTAGGGAACAATCTGCAGAAGAGGGGGCGTGGTAGAATGTAAGGGCTGCGATTGGGGTGAGTGGTGAAACTACAGCAATATAGACTGGACACTCATTTGATCAACTTGATTGAACATACAAGCCCCCCCTGCTGGATGGTGGGACCCTTGGGCTGTGTGGATTTTGTTTCTTTAAATTAAAAATAATCTTGAGAGAAAGCAAAATTCAGGAAAAAAAGAATTAGAAGTTGGAATGAGTGTGAACAACTGTAGCCTAAGATCCAGAAAACTTCAGTTAGCCAAAATTTAGGGCATATGTGTATGTATATGTGTGTGTAGTGTTGAGCATGTGGAGGTCAGACAACCCCCAGGTAGATCCCGGCAAATCAGGCAGTCAGCCCTCACACTAAGCGCCCCTCCTAACAGAGCCATCACACCAACCCAGAAATAGGTTTTATTGAGAAACTTTAACTTACTTGTTGGGAAATTTTCAACATAAATGTATAAAAAAAACCACAACAGGTATAATAAAAATTTACAAAATAATAAAAACCTGTTTGATGTATGTACAAGCTTGTGCATGTTTATATGTATATATACACACATACTTGATGTTATAACTACATTGAAAAATGGAAGTTCATTTATCTCTAGCCCTTCCATATGGGACAATCCCAAACAGGACTGTGTTGAAGGCTGTTTTAGTCTCTTCTGACTGCTAAACAAACTACCACAAAATAGGTAGTTTATAAACAACAGGTGTTTATTTCCCATGGCCAGTGAAGTCCAAGATCCAATGCCAGCGTGCTTGCTGTCTGCTGAAAGCTCACCTCTGGTTGATGTGCTGTCAGACATCTTATCCTGACAGGGCAGAAGAGCCAAGGAGCTTCCTCCCAGCCTTTCCACAGCCTGGCAAGGATCACAGCCATGTGAGGAGGGCCTTGCCCGATTCCCTCCCAAAGAAGGTCCCAGTGTCCCCAGGCCGCCTCTTCCGAGCAAGGATTTTAGCAGATAAATTTGGGGGGTGACACAAACATTCAGAATCCAACAACTACTCTGCACATCTTAATATAATCAAGGGGGAAAGTTACTAAAGTTGGAGTCCATGTTTACTAAAATATCATCAAAGTGCTGGAGAGATGGCTCAGTGGCAGACAGCACTGGATGCTCTTGTAAGGGACCGGGGGTTTCAATTCCCAGCACCCACATGGTGGCTAACAATCATCATTAACTCCAGTTCCAGGGAATCCGACGCCCTCTTCTGACCTTTGCTGGCACTTCACAACACACATGTACCTACCTACATGCAATCAATACACTCCTACACATAAAATAAAAAATAATAAATAGCCGGGTGTGGTGGTGCCCGCCTTTAATCCTAGCACTCGGGAGGCAGAGGCAGCCGGATCTTTGTGAATTCAAGGCCAGTGTGGTCTACAGAGTGAGTTCCAGGATAGCTGGGCCTACAGGGAAACCCTGTCTCGAAAGACCCAATAAATAAATAAATAAATAAATAAATAAAATATATAAAAATACCATCAAAGTAGAACTCATTAACAGAACAAAACTTAAAAAATAATTGTGTTTAAAAATAAACTATAATCACACTACTCAAGCAAATTTTTTTTCTTTTTTTTTTTTTTTTTTGGTCTTTTTCGAGACAGGGTCTCCCTGTAGTCCCAGCTGTCCTGAAACTCACTCTGTAGACCAGGCTGGCCTTGAACTCACAAAGATCCGCCTGCCTCTGCCTCCCAAGTGCTAGGATTAAAGGCGTGCGCCACCACGCCCGGCTCAAGCAACTTTTATATTAAAAAGGAAATCAAACCGAAAATCAAAAGACAGAAAGTATTTCATACTAAAATTTGCATGACAGCACTAAAGCGATACTCAGCTGGAAAGTTAGTATCAAACTTTAAGTACAAAGAGGACTGAAAAAAGGTAAATTGAATGTATCTACAAGCTAGAAAATAAGGCGCATCAGCATCAAATATAACGGAAGGAAATAGGAGCAGAAATCAATAGGGAAAACCACACAAAACCGATAATCCAAAATCCCAAAGGCAAGGCTTTGAAATGGCTAACAATAGTGAGGTTTCAATAAGACTGACAAAATGGAGGAGAGGGAGAGGGAGGGAGGGAGGGAGGGAGGGAGGGAGGGAAGGAGGGAGGGGAGGGAGAGAGAGAGAGAGAGAGAGAGAGACTAGAGTGAGAAAAATGAAATAGTAGTCACCGTTGGTGAGGTGTGTGCCATGAAGCCATGAGAATCCAAGTTCAAATCTCCTCCCAACACATGGTAAACCAGGTGTGGCAGCGCTCACTTCTAATCCCAGGGTGAGGCAGGTGGGGACACACGAACCCTGGGGCTTTCTGGCCAATCAGTCCACACGAACATGGAAACTGAGCCCCAGTCTCAGTGAGACTCTCTCAAAACCTACGAGGACATTGACACTTGCCTTTATCCATTTGTGCATACCTGCCCACACACACACAGCCTCATGAACATGCACATGTATGTGCAAACACATGTATGAAGATGCAAATCTATTCAATGCCTCGGGTCACAAACTACACGCTGAAAGCCTCAAGAAGAATTCAGTAGACGAAGAAATTATACTAAAACTCTTTATCAGTTAAAAAATCATTAGAAAACGACTACAGAAAGTTTACTCAATCAGTATTTTTTTTACTGTAGTTTTACTTTTATTTATTACAAGGAATAAAAGCTTCAAGTGAAGAAGCAACTGTCATTGTTTCAATTAACATTTCAAAAATTAGTTTATTTTTTATTAAATTTGTGTGAATTTCATAAAATATATTTAAATTATATTTAATCCCCCCATTTTCACTCCCTTATTACCATACACAATTTCTTTTTTTTTAATTTATTTTTTATGTGTATTAATGTACTGTCTGCATGTAGGTTTGTGCACCCGTGTTGTGCAATGCCTTGGAGGTCAGAAGAGGGTGTTGGATTCCCCTGGAACTGGAGTTAAAGACGGTTCTTAACCGCCATGTGGGTGCTGGGAATTGAACTCAGGTCCTCTGCAAGAGCAGTCAGTGCTCTTAACCGCTGAGCCATCTCTCCAGTCCCTACCATACACAATTTCATGTATACACACACACACACACACACACACACACGCACACACACATACACACCTCCTCAAATGCCTCTTGGTGTGCCTCAATTCACTGAAGCCTGCTAACCCCCCAAGGGTCTCATCTTTAAATGAAACGGCCTCTTCTCCTCCCAGCAGTCTTCAATTGCTAACGGATCCTCAGGTAGGACTTGGTTTCTTACTCCCCACATCTATGCTGGGATTTTGTCTGGCCTGAGCTTCTGTGGGATGTGGGTCTGCTATCACCATTACTGTGAGTTCCTACAAGTGACTGAAAAGCTGTCTGTAGAACTCTGCTCCCTATGGTCCTCTGTCACCTCTGACTCTCTAAGACAGTCTGTAATAATGATCCCTGACCTTGGGAGACAGAAGATAAGCACTCTGCACCTTCTTCTCTTCATGTTGTCCCGGTATGGGTTTCTGTGTTCATCACCATCTGCTGCACAAGGAAGTTTCTCCAGTGAGAGCTGTGAGAGACATTAATCTATGGACATAACAGCAAGTCGTCACGGGTCAGTTTGATACTCTCTATATTTAACAGACTAATAGTATTGGGCTCTCTCTTCTGGCCCGTTTCTGACTTCTCTGGCCTCCTAGGTCTGACATCAGTGTTAGGAATAGGCTCCATCTTGTGAAGTAGACATTAAATCCAGTTAGAAACTGGTTGGTTATTCACATAATATTTGTGTCACCATTGCACCAGTGAGCTTACCTTGTCAAGACAGTTGTACTTTGCAGGATTCACTGCTTGGTAAGGTTAATGATTAATTTTCTCTTCTAGTAGCTTGCATAGCACCTTTTAGCATTATTAAGGCTAGCCAGTAGAGATGAGGCTTTGGAATTAGCACCAGCTTGATTTCTCCTGTTTCTGTTCTATAGCTCATGTATGTAGTGTCTTCAGCAATAGGGTATTTCTGTGGATGTTCTTGTGGGTAATCAATAGCAGAGGCCAGGAGAGTACTGTTTGAGGGCCTAAGGGCTCCTTGGTCAACAGCTTCACAAAAGGTAGTCCATTGTTGGCATTAGACTTTTGCTTTCAAAGCTAGCCTGTGGTATCTACTGTGGGCAGTATTCCCCTGTACTAAGGTTACTCCTTTTAATCACTGTTTATGATGTATATGTATATACTTTAAGAAGCTTCTTCAGTAGTAGGTTTCTATATGACTTTTATTCTAAAGACCCTTAATCTTATGGGGAAGTGCAAATTAAAATCACTTTGAGATTTCATTTTACTCAGAATGACTAAGATCCCAAAAAACAAACAACCAATGCTAGAGGATGTGGAGGAAGAGAAAGTCTTATCCACTGCTGGTGGGAGTACAAGCTGGTGCAGCCACTTTGGAAATCAATGTGAAAATTGCTCAAAATCTAGAAGTCAATCTACCATATGACCCAGCCATACCACTCTCGGGTATATACCCCAAAGACTCTACATCCTACTTCAGAGACACCTGCTCATCCATGCTTTTTGCTGCCCTCTTCATCTCCAGCAACTGGAACCAACCTAGTTGTCCATCAGCTGAGCAGTGGCTATGAAGGTGTAGGACATATATTATGGGGGATATTATTCAGTTCTTAAAAATGAAATTATGAAATTCAGGGGCACACCAGTGGAACTAGAAACAATCGTCCTGAGAGGCATAACTTAGAAAGACAAAGGTCACATCTTCTCCTTGATGCTAGCTTTGAAATCATAGATGTGCATGTTTTAACTGGAGAATCCAGAGAGATCAGGGCCATGGGGTTGGGGAAGCTTCATTGAAAGGGAGATATAATGTGGTGATAGAAAGGGGGAAAACTGAACGGGGTGGGGAATGGGAGGAGGTGTCAGAAGAGGAAGCACAATGAGGAATAAGTAATGCTAAAGGCCTTTAGAAGAAGTCAATGAGTGTTTTTGAGCTTGTCTTCCATTCTAGCACTTAAATAACTTAGAATTTCATTTATTTTATTTCAAAGCATCCTGCTGTTCTCATAAAGAGATATGACCTTCTTAGGGAACATAACATATCCATTGAAAGCCATTTATTAAAGCAGCTTATGAATGCCCAAATATGTAGCTGCTTTTCACAGCCATGAACACCCTAGGATTCTTACACATAATAATTTCATTTAATAATTTGGAAGAATAAATTTTTTCTAAAATGTTCATGTGTTATGCAAGTGCATCAAATACTTCTATAAGCCATATGTCCTATATCCTAATTTTGGTATGAGTAGATTTATGTGAATAGATTTCTTTTGTCTTGGTGAGGACCAGTAAATATTACATATGTACCGAATATTGTTTTAGAGTGCTAAATCAAGACACAGGGATACCAATGCAGGCCATTGGAATGTTCATTTTATGTGTTTGTGCATTGTTTATGTATGTCTGTGCACAAGTCCACAATGCTGTCTGCACAATCTGCTTAAAATTTGACCTTCATTTTCCTTGAAAAAAATTCACTAGAGGCATTTCTAGACAGGTTCTCTATATTTCCTTGTTTCAAAAGTAGCTCAAATCTAATTTTTCCTTTGCAGGTGCTAAATAAAATCAAGACAAAGCTAAACAGATGGTCACATCTCCCTTTTCCCTTCTCCCTCAACCAGCTTGATTAAAATGGTCATTCTTCCAAAACTTGCATGGCTGATGCAAATGCATCAAGTAGTTCCACAAACCATATGTCTAGATCCTATCTTCAGTGTGACACGATTTATGTGAAAGTTAATATTGACATCCAGCCTAATAATGCACTCTACCGGATTTCAGAAGCATTCTGTTGGGGAATTTTGGTTTGCCATACACCCACAAATTGTAGAAAATTCCATGCACATTCCGATTATTCAGACAGTGGTGTACATAAACAAGAGGCCGTCTATGTCTTAGAGGAGGTAACCACAGACTCAACCAAAGTTACAGGTTCGTCAGTTATAACCAAACAGCACTAGAGCCTTAAGTAAAAACATGAAAAAGCTTTATAACTTTAAAATAATTCTTCTTCTTTGTTCACTTAATGTGAGTTTAAACAAGCCCCCCTTTCCCTGGAAATATGTTGAACCAGCATCTTTATAGTTTTGAACAGATGATTTGTCAGTTTACAGTTTTTCTCTAGTTGCTAAAATGTTTTGAATAAAATGAACTGCTCAGTGTTCCTGGTCCACTGTAGAACCAGCTATCAAAATGCAAGGGAGAAAGCAGTGTTGATCCCTCCTTTTCTGTTCAAACCACACAGAGATGCATGCAGCCTATTCCAGATACACTTACCTATGCGATTTTTGTGGACAGATCTGGAAGAGTAGGCCACAACTAGATCCTTGGTTTAATCAGATCATCCTGTCTTCATAGTCTAAATAACTTAAGCTACACAGAATATTGAGAGAACACCAAGATCTTTGACTAGGTTTAATTTAACAATTGGAACATAAACTCATTTAACACCTATGACAGAGTTTAAATTATCATTGTTAAAAATAAAGCCTACTCTGGTAAATATATTTGGAACATGTTCTAGTTACTTTCTATGATAAAAACACCAAGTAAAGCCAATTTGAGGAGGAAAAAGTTTTATTTTGTCTCACATCTCCTGGGTCGCAGTTCATTACTGAAGGAAGCCAAGGCAGCAACAGGGGGCAGGAGCTGAGGCCATGGAGGAATGCTGCTTGCTGGCTGACTCCTCTGGTTGTCGATCAGCCTACTTTTTCTTTTTTTTTCATTCTCAGCCCATGCTTTATTGCTATATATATATATATATATATATATATATATATGCAGTTTCCAACTCTCACAACAGCTTTTACAAGAAGTAAAATTTCAATCCCCCCAAAACGCATAAATTAAGAAGTTGCTTTTTGTAACACTTCATAGTCAACAAAGTTCCTTGACACCATCTTACAAACCAAGGTACAAAGCAAAGCATGAAGAACAACAGGTGAGGAGCAGCACCTGTACCTCAAGGACAGCAGACACCTACTGTGAAGTACTTCAGTATTCATAATCTTTGCAGTTATATGGATGGCCAGATTTAAGGTTATATCCCAGACTAGAACTTTTGTTTAAAGATTGATAACGTGCTCACAGAAAACTTGACTGATCCTTGAGATAGGGATGTCAGTACTGGGGACTGAACCCCAGGCCTTACATGTGCTTTAGCCAAGCACTCCCCAGAACTACACTCCAAACACCGAAGCATTCTCATTTTGGACACAGCATACCATCATCAAAGGAAACAAAATGTTTTGAACATCATCAGTGATCAGAACTATATTCTGATGTTAAAGGAGGTTAGAAGTCTGAGCTCCGAGAGAAATTTCCTATGAAGCTTGGATCAGCCTACTTTTTTATTTTTCACATATATTTTTAAATTATTTATTTATTTATTTATTTTTGGTATTTTTGAGACGGGGTCTCCCTTTTAGTACCAGCTGTCCTGGAGCTCACTCTATAGACCAGGCTGGCCTTGAACTCACAGAGATCCACCCACCTCTACCTTCCGAGTGTTGGGATTAAAGGTGCGCGCCACCACACCCGCCATTTATTTTTTATGTGTACGAATGTACTGTCTGCATGTAGGTTTGTGCACCGATGTCTTGTGCAATGCTGCGGAGGTCAGAAGAGGGTGTCGGATTCCCCTGGACCTGGAGTTAAACACAGTTCTTAGCTGCCATGTGGCTGCTGGGGATCCAACCCTGGTCCTCTGCAAGAGCAGTTGGCGCTCTTAACTGCTCGGCCATCTCTCCAGCCCCTTTTTAAAAAAAATTTTATTTATTATTTTTATGTGTATGAGTGTACTCTCTGCATGTAGGTTGGTGCACCCGTATCGTGCAATGCCATGGAGGTCAGAAGAGAGCATCAGATTCCCCAGGAACTGGAGTTAAAGATGGTTCTCAGCCACCATGTGGGTGCTGAGAATTGAACTCTGGTCCTCTGCAAGAGCAGTTCGTGCTCTTAACCGCTGAGCCATCTCTCCAGCTCCCAGCCTACTTTTTTATACAATGCAGGATTACCTGCCTAGGTGTGGCACTGCCCACAGTTGGCTGTGCCCTCCAACCCCACATTACTCAACAATCAAGAAAACACCCCACGGATATGGCCACAGGCCAATCCAATGGAGAAAATTCCTCAATTGAGGTTCCCTGTACCCCGGTATATCAAGTTGACAACGAAAGCTATCCAGCACAGAAATAGTTTAAAATAAAGATTAAATGAGTAAGTAAATTAATAGACGCTTCCATGCTCTGGGCCTGTATCTCTTCAAAGAGTGTTCATTTCTCCACCTAAATCGGAAGTCATAGTCAGTGAAGTCTGTATGGCTTTCCCATCTCTGGCAGGGTGCCTGCACATTTCAGGAGTCTCTGCCTGTGTATATGTGCTTGTCCTCTATCTAGTTCTGGCCTTTCGTCTCTCTCCAAACTTACTTTCTTTTTTTTTAATATTACTTTATTTTTTTCCATTTTTTAACAATAAGTAATAATTTATGAGTACAAGCATCCTTCATGTAAAACCAATTTGCAGGCAGTTGTGCCCAAACCCACACAGCCCCTTAGTCACACCGTCCAGCAGGGGGGCCTGTATGTTCAATCAAGTTGATCAGATGAGTGTCCAGTCTATCTTGCTGTAGTTTCAGCATTCACCCCAATCACAGCCCTTACATTCTACCACATCCCCTCTTCTGCAGATTGTTCCCTAGGCTTAGAAAAGGGGCACAGGTGGATGAGAAACAAAATAGTCTACTTTCTCTGGAGTTGTTGTTTTGGACTCTGGTCAATTCTGGCTATTTCCTTTCATGGGCTGACAGTTTGTCCAAGAATAACCTTTCAATCCTACTACTGAAGCACAAACATTATATATATATATAGGTATTTAAACAGTACTAATTGTTATGGTAGGTTTCTTTGGTATAGACACAAAGGTTTGGATGGTATGTTAATCCATGAATTACATTTGTTCTGTAAAATATAACAGGGTCTTACTGTGGCTTATAACACCTCCTAACCACTAGAAGATGTAAGCTTGTGGCATCAGCTGTGGGTTATTCCTCCAAGGAGAGAGCTACTAGCCAATTAGATTTGGGATATACAGACATATGGCTGCCACTGCTGCACAGTATTTCCAGGCAGGTGAGGTGCAGCTGGTGCTGACAGAGGAGTCTTGCTTGACTCAAGGAGACCTATATTTGCTTTATTGGTTTAGTGGCCTTTTTAACAGTCTCTGGTATTCCAGAGATCAACTGTACACTTGCAAGTGGGGTCTCAATACATCTTTCCCATGCTTACATCAGGTCTTCGACAACAGGGCCTTATCACCTCTCTTCTTGCAGGTATTCCAGTTTACAGGCAAGAAGCCTTTACCTTTTTGGGGGTGGGGCTTGGATCCCCTGGCCAACATCTCCTTGGTAGAATAATCCATTGCTGATATCAGAGCTCTCCTGTATTAATATATTTTGCTTAAATGCACAGCTTAAAGAGACTTTAGTATTATATTTGGTTCTGAAAAGAGAATAATCCTTTTCACAGTTCCTATGTCTATTAGTCAATTAAAGAAGGCAGTTTTACCAGTTTTATAAGAGATTACCTCTATAACTGTTGGCTCCAATTTACAGTTGGTGAACGAACTCATCATCATATTCCTCCTTGTTCTATGAAGGAGAGGTAAGAAAGTTTGAAACTCCAATTCCAGGAGAACTCCAGTTCCAGGGGAATCCGACACCCCCTTCTGACCTCCGCGGCATTGCACGACATGGGTGCACAAACTTGCATGCAGACAGTACATTCATACACATGCAGAAATAAATAAAAATTAAAAAAAAATTAAAAAAAGAAAGTCTCTTATATTAAAACTTTGCGGCACCTAGAAAATAAGTTTCATTAGGACTCATTATAAATAGTTGTTACAAGTAGGATCCACAGAGGGGTTTGATGCCTGTAGCAGTCTGAGGCTTTTCTTCCTTTCAATATTCAGAGGGGCCAACCTTTCTGCTGGCACTTCCTGGTACATCCTACACAATGCAAAGCTGTGTCTTTTCTTTTTCAGGCATTAAGTTGGAGACATTTTGACCTGTGGGAACATACAAATCTTTTCCCATAGTTAGTTTTAAGATTTAAATTGCAAAGTTTTTTTTTTTTTTTAAACATTTTTTTAAATTAATTTTATTTATTTATTGTATGTGTATGAATGTACTGTCTGCATGCAAGTCTGTGCACCCGTGTCGTGCAAGGCCGCGGAGGTCAGAAGAGGGTATCGGATTCCCCTGGAACTGGAGTTCTCCTGGAATTGGAGTTTTAGACGGTTCTCAGCCGCCATGTGGGTGCTGGGGATCGAACCCGGGTCCTCTGTAAGAACGGTCGGCGCTCTTAACCGCTAGGCCATCTCTCCAGCCCCTAAATTGCAAAGTTTTTGACAAAACTTTTCATATATAACTGTATTCCCCCCTTTTTATTTTAGGTTTTTATTTTTTGATCCATGAGTCTCAAAAAGACAGTTGTAGTACACATACCTATAGGCAGGAATCAAGTATTTACTTTCTATTGCTGTGGTAAAGCACGGACAAGTGCTTGGGGAGGAAAGGGTTTATTCAGTTTATAACTCTGAGGTCATAATCTACTACAGAGCAAAGTCAGGGCAGGAAGTCACGCAAGAACCTGGAGCGGGGGTTGAGGCTGAGACCACAGAAGCAGGCCTCAGATGGCTTGCTCTGTGCTTTTCTTATACAGCCTAGGAGCTACCTGAACACAAATGGCACTGCCCACAGCGGGCTCAGGCACCCTACATCAATTATCAATAAAGAAAATGCCTCACAGATATTTACACAGGGCAGTCTGATGGAGGAAATCCCTGAATTAAGGCTTCTTCTTTATAAGTAACTCTAGTTCTTGTCAAGGGGAAAAAAAACAACAACTAACCAACACACTCTCTGTGTCCACTCTCAATTAT
The DNA here is from genome assembly GCA_009823505.1 of Rhizomys pruinosus. Taxonomy (NCBI): domain Eukaryota; kingdom Metazoa; phylum Chordata; class Mammalia; order Rodentia; family Spalacidae; genus Rhizomys; species Rhizomys pruinosus. The sequence continues at coordinate 766,996 of VZQC01007033.1, read as the reverse complement.
CTTGTATTTATTCATCTCATTTTACCTATAGCTGTCTATTTGTCCTCCATATCTATCTACCCATATCCTATCATCTATCTTTCCATCTCATCTATTATTTATCTATCATCTAACTCTACTGTTATCTAATATTTACTATTATCTCTCTGGTATTTATCTGTCGATATCTAAACTTTATCATCTATTTATGTATCATCTATCTATCTGTCTATATCTAAACTTTATCATCTCTCACCTGTACTATTACCTATTTATGTATCATCTATCTATCTGTTTTGGTCATGTATGTCAAGCTCCCTTGTCTACCTGTCTTTTGTGGGGGACATCTCTGTATTCAGGGCATTTTGCCATCAGTAATGTAACGGAGTGACAGGTGCATCCCCATTCCCTCGACACGAATGAATCATGTTTTTCTCTGGCTAAACTATCCCGGGCCTACTCCCTATAGCAAGCTCCAGAAAGCAGCTGAACCACCAACCCACACCCCTCTGCTGACCTAATCCTTGAGAATGATCAACCCGAAGGATTCCTTCAAGTATTTCTTCCAGTAGGCATTTCCTCTTTTTATGACTTCTTTCTACTCCAGACAATCTCTGTACTATTTCAGTTTCCATTAGTGCCTTTCAGCAGGCTTGAGGAAGAAATTAAAATTTCTGGTTTTCGGGTTTGGAGGAAATCCTGGCCCACTACTTATTTTGAACAAATCCTAAAGCACTTTGAGATTCAAGTTCTATATGTGAAATTTACAATATCTTGCTCTAATGTGAGAGTTAGAGAATTAAACCCAGTAACTTTTGTACAGGCACTCAATAAATTCCTCCTGCCCGTAGGAATATTTTTTCTTGGTAATCATTTCTTGAGTATTTACAGTGTATGTGCAAGAATTAAAAATGGGAAACATTTCTAGGAAGAAATGTTCTCAATGATTTCATTGATGTGGATCTCAGTTCACTTTTTCAACATGTCAGTTAAAGTAAGTGCTTACTTTTAGAAAATTCTTAAGGGAGATCTATGCTGTATGGGGATTCTTGATTATCAGGTTAATGGAGACTGTCAAATATTCTTTTAATTGGTTTGGAATTAAATTACCAATGAGTTCTAAGACAGTGAATAATTGAGTTAGTCACAAGAACACAGGTCACTGGTATAGTCCCATACTGGACCCTAGCACATGTCTCTTATTAGAGAAAATTAAACACATTCCCACTTCATGCCTTGGGGCTAATTAGTGTGTGATTAAAAATGTGTGATTTTAAAACAAATCTATCTCCCTGTGACCAACTTATAGTGATTTTTACATGTTTTGCAAAATGCATTATTTACATTAGAACAAAATGCTGAAACTATCTATTTTTATTATCTAATCAACTAGTCTACATTTAATGTTATAATCTAATCTGTTTACAAAGAGTAACATTTTGGTAAGCCCTCCAAGACTCAATGACAGAAGTCGACTACAGAAAAAAATTTATTCTGAGGATGCAGATATGGCTCAGAGTGCTTGCTGTTTGACCAGAGTACCCAAATTCAGTTCCCAGCACTCATGTTGGGCAGACGACAACTGTGCATATTACATGGCTCAAAACCAACTGTAACTCCAGCCCTGGGGGGGGGGGATAAGGGGGCGGACACACTCTTCTGGCCTCTGCAAGTAACTGAACACACATTCCATACACAGACACACATACACTGTAATAAAAAAGGATTCTTAAAATCTATGCTTCCCAGGTTATTTACTTTATGTTCTATCTTCCCATTATGAAGTAAAGTTCTGCAATATAAACTTTGAAAAGGCAGATTTCTATCTGCATGAGAGAACATCATTGGCTGTTAATATATGGAGCAATTGATTTATAACTCAGTACAGCTCCCTGGAGTTGTCAATGTGAAACAGTCTAGAATGACCTGGAGAGGGAGTCTCAGTGTGGGATTCTTTAGATCAGGTTGGCCATTGTGCATGTCAGTAGGGCATTATCTTAGTTATGCTAATTGTGATGGGGAAACCTTCCCATTGTGGCCGCATTTCCTAGGCAAGAGATCTTGAACTGTATAAAAAAGGAAGCAATCCAAAGAACAGAGGAAAGGAGCAACTATCCCTAAGCAATTAAAGAGAGAAAGCAACAAAATCATAACATAATAAATATAAACCTAGACCAAGAATGCAAACAAAAAATAAGGTAAAAGGAAGCAACACACATCTCTCAATAATAACCTTAAATACTAATGGTCTAAACTCCCCAATCAAAAGGCATAGACTGGGAGAATAGATTAGGAAACTGAACCATTCTACATGCTGTCTACAAGAAACCCATCTCACCCTCAAGGACAGACACCACCTTAGAGTGAAAGGATGGAAAAAATATTCCAAGCAAATGGTACCAAGAAACAAGCTGGAGTGGCTATTCTAATATCAGACAAAATAGATCTCAAAGTAAAATTAATCAGAAGAGACAAAGAGGGCCATTATATCCTTGTCAAAGGAACAATGAACCACGAAGACTTCACAATCCTAAATGTCTATGCACCAAACTCTGGTGCATCTAACTTTATAAACACAGCTCTGCAGGACCTCAAGACACAGATTAATCCTAACACACTAATAGTGGGGGACTTCAACACCTCACTGAGCCCCTTGGATAGATCAACAGGACAAAAAATAAACAGAGAGACATCAGAACTGAACAATATAATACACCAAATGGACCTCACAGACATCTACAGAATATTCCACCCAAATACCAGAGAATATACTTTCTACTCAGCTCCTCATGGAACATTCTCCAAAATCAACCACATACTGGGGCACAAAAGGAACCTCAACAAATACAAAAGGATAGAAATTATTCCATGCATTCTATCAGACCACAGTGCAATAAAGCTTAATAAGAACACCAGAATAGTCCAACTAACTGCAAAAACACATGGAGACTAACCAACACAATACTGAATAACAAATGGGTCAGGGAAGAAATAAAGAGTGAAATAAAAGTATTCATGGAACTGAACAAAAAACACAATACAACACAACAAAACCTGTGGGATAGCCTAAGCGCCCACATCAAAAAAAAAAAACAAAAAAAAAAAGGGGATGAACAAATAAACGAGCTAACACTTCAACTAAAAACATTTGAGAGAGAAAAAAAATGAACCCTAAACCCAACAGAGGGAAGAAATAACAAAAATCAAAGCAAAAAATCAATGAAATAGAAAAAAGAAAGCAATACATAAAATCAATGAATCCAAAAGCTGGTTCTTTGAAAAAATAAAAAAATAGACATCTCTAGCCCAGTTAACCAAAAAAAAAAAAAAAAAAAAAAAAAAAAGAGAGAGAGCAACTCCAAGTCAACAGTATTCATAATGAAAAGGGAACATTACAACAGACAACGAAAAAGATCCAGACAACTAAAAGAATACTTCAAACAAATCTATACTCCACTAAATTTGAAAACCTAAGAGAAATGATGAATATCTGAAATCCTGGGAACAAACAAAGCTTAACCAAGACACGCAGATGACTTTAAACAGACCCATAATATTAATATTTGAGGAAATTGAAGTGTATTAAGAACATTCCAAATGCTGGGTGTGGTGGTGCATGCTTAATCCCAGCACCTGGAGGCAGAGCCAGGCAGATTCTTGTGAGTTCAAGGCCGCCTAGTCTACAGAGAGAGTTCCAGGATACCTGGGGCTACAGGGAGACCTGTCTCGAAAAGACCAAAAAAATAAAAGAACCTCCTAACTAAAAAAAATCGCAGTCCAGATGGTTTCACAGCAGAATTCTATAAAACATTTAAAGAGGTCCTACAACCACTGCTACTCAAACTGTTTAGAAGGATACAAACAGAGGGAATTCTCCCAAACTCCTTCTATGAAGCCAGCATCACTATAATACCAAAACCAGGCAAAGATGCAAAAAAAAAAAAAAGACCCATCTCACTAATGAACATAGATGCAAAAATTCTCAACAAAATACTTGCAAATCGCATACAGACACACATCAAAAAGATCATCCATCATGATCAAGTTGGATTCATACCAGAGATGAAGGGATGGTTCAACATATGTAAATCAATATCGTAAAACACATAAATGGACTGAGAGATAAAAGCCACATGATCATCTCAATTGATGCAGAAAAAGCCTTTGACAAGATCCAGCATCCCTTCATGTTTAAAGTCCTAGAGGGAATAGGACTGAAAGGAACATTCCTCAACATGATCAAAGCCATATATAGCAAACCCAGTGCCAACATCATCCTAAATGGAGAAAAATTGGAACCATTTTCCTTAAAGGTGGGAACCCGGCAAGATTGCCCCTTATCACCACTCCTCTTCAACATAGTGCTTGAAACACTTGCTAGGGCAATAAGAAAAGAGAAGGAAAGTAAAAGAGTACTAATCGGAAAAGAAGAAATTAAGCTATCCCTTTTTGCAGATGATATGATAGTTTACCTAAGAGATGCTAAAATCTCCACCAGAAAACTCCTAGAAATGATTAAGAGTTTTAGTAAAGTGTCAGGCTACAAAATTAACCTAGAAAAATCAGTAGCCTTTCTTTTTTTTCTTTTTCTTTTTTTTTTTTCTTTTTGGTTTTACACTTTTTTTGGTATTTTTGAGACAGGATCTCCCTTTTAGTACCAGGTGTCCTGGAACCAGTAGCCTTTCTTTACACCAACAATAAACAAGTGGAGAAGGAATATAAAAAGATCTTCCCACTCACAATAGCCTCAAAAATAATAAGATACCTAGGAACAAACCTAACCAAAGATACCAAAGACCTCTACAACAAACATTTTAAAACCCTGAAGAAAGAATTTTAAAACCCTGAAGAAAGAGATTGAAAATGACATCAAAAGATGGAAGGACCTTCCATGCTCATGGATTGGGAAAATTAATATAGTAAAAATGTCCATTTTACCCAAATTGATATACAGATTCAACACAATCCCAATTAAAATCCCTATGAGCTTCTTCACAGATTTGGAAAAAAATATCCTTAAATTCATATGGAAAAACAAAAGACCCCAAATAGCTAAAGCAACCCTGAGTGAAAAATGCAATACAGGGGGGATTGCCCTACCAGACTTCAAACTATATTACAGGGCCATAGTCATAAAGACAGCCTGGTACTGGCACAAAAACAGACTCATTGACCAATGGAACAAAATTGAAGATCCAAACTTGAGCTCATACAATTTCAGCCACCTCATATTTGACAAAGGGGCAAGAAAAAAAAGCCTTCAACGGAGGAAGGATAGCATCTTCAGCAAATGATCCTGGCAAAATTGGATCATCATCTGTAGAAGGACAAAATTAAACCCCTACCTCTCACCCTGTACAAAAATCAACTCCAAATGGATCAAAGATTTCAATGTGAAGCTTGAAACCCTGAAGGTGATAGAGGAAAAGGTTGGCAACAACCTACAAGTCATAGACATATGAAAAGACTTTCTAAGTCAGACAGCAGCTGCACAGGAAGAAAGATCAACAGTCGGCAAATGGGACCTCATAAAACTCAAAAGCTTCCGTACACCGAAAGAAACAAGCAAGGAGGTGAAGAGAAAATCCACAGAGAGGGAGGAAATCTTTACCGTGGTACATCTGACAGAGCATTAAGATCAAGAATACATAAACTACTCAAAAAACAAAGAAGTAAGAAGACAAATGACCTACTCAAAAGATGGAGTAAAGAGCTGAACAGAGACTTCACCAGTGAGGAAGTAAAGATGGCTGAGAAACATCTTAAAAAGTGTTCAACATCATTAATAATTAAGGAAATGCAAATTAAAACCACTCTCAGATATCATCTCACTCCAATATGGCTAGCTAAGATCAAGAAAACAAAAGACAACAGATGCTGAAGAGGTTGTGGGGAAAGGGGAATACTCATCCACTGATGGAATGTAAACTTGTACAACCACTATGGAAAGCAATGTGGAGAACCATTAAAAGACTCAGAATGGGCCTACCACTTTTCCCAGTCATACCATTCCTGGGTATATACCCACAAGACTCATCCTACCACATATACACATGCACATCTATGTCTACTGCAGCTCTCTTCACAATAATGAAGAGCTGGAACCAACCCAAATGCCCCTCAACAGATGAATGGATGACAAAAATGCAGTAAATCTACACAATGGAGTACTATTCAGTGGTAAAGATGGCATTATGAACTTTGCAGGTAAATGGATGGAGCATGAGGCCATATACTGAGTAAAGTAACACAGTCCCAGAAAGACAAATGGAGAATGTTTTCCCTCATTTGTGGATGCTAACACCAAATCCTCCAGATGAAAAGCAAGCTGAATAACATTATTGTTATATTTCTGTTTATCTGAAAGCAACTATGTTGTTATAATGTAAATCTCTCAACGGGCTCTAGAATCCACCCACCAATTATTTTCAGACTCTGTAATTACTGTATATGGGTGAAGAGTATGTATCTGTATTTTAGAGTAATATAAAATTAATGGAAGAAAATGTGAATTCCTAAGCATAAAACAAAAGACTGAGAGAAAGATGCAGGACAGTTATGGCAGAATGCATGATCTGGGGTGGGATGGAATAGGGTGGGTGGAAGGGAAAGGGGAATATGCTTGAACTGAATTGAAAAATGATGTCTGGGGGCTGGAGAGATGGCCTAGTGGTTAAGAGCACTGACTGCTTTTGCAGAGGACCTGGGTTTGATCCCCAGCACCCACATGGTGGCCGAGAACCATCTGAAACTCCAATTCCAGGAGAACTCCAGTTCCAGGGGAATCCGATACCCTCTTCTGACCTCCGTGGCATTGCACAACACGGGTGCACAGACCTGCATGCAGACAGTACATTCATACACATACAGAAATAAATAAAATTAAAAAAAAGAATTAAGAACCATCTGTAACTCCAATTCCAGGAGAACTACAGTTCCAGGGGAATCCAAGATCCTCTTCTGACCTCTGCAACATTGCATAACACAGGTGCACAGACCTACTGCAGACAGTACACTCATACACATACAAAAATAAATAAAATTAAAAAAAGGAAAAATGATGTCTGAAACACACAAAACATCAATAAAAAAAATCTAGAGGTGGGTAATGGTGATAATTACAGCAAGTAAAGTACTGACTATTCCATAACTGTCTATGTTAAAATGGTTAAAATGGTAAATTTTATATTTATTTTTACAATAAAAATAAATTCTTATTTTGTTGTGTAAAAAAAAAAAAAGGAAGCTCATGCCAGGTGTGGTGGCACACACCTTTAATCCCAGCACTCGAGAGACAGAGGCAGGAGGATCTCTGTGAGTTCAAGGCCAGCCTGGTCTACATAGTGAGTTCCAGGCCAGCTGGGGCTACATGGAGACCCTGTCTCAAAAAAGACCAAAAAGAAAAAAAAAAGAATGCTTGTGAGCTGAGCACAAGGATGCGTGCATTTATTTCTCTCTGCTCTCCACTGTGGACATAAACAACGGCTTCAAGTTCCTGCCATTTGACTTCCTTGCAACCCTGGGAGGTAACCTGGAACAAGGAGCTAAAGTAAAACTTTTTCTCCCTTCAAGTTGCTTTCATCAGAGTATTTCTGTCGCAGCAGCATGAATACAAGTTAAGACCCTGTATCCCCTGATGGCTTGTATCACACACACACACGCACACACACACGCACACGCACACACACACACACACACACACACGCACACACACACACATGCACACTTAACAGAAGCTTTCCCATATCTCCCGTTTCCTGGGATCTTTCAGAGGTGTAACACATTTGGAACTGCAGTGGTCATATATTCGGGCTGGTTATATTATCAAGCTATTCCTTTTACAAAGTTTGCAATCACTGGTGATAGGTAGCTTTCATCACTGAAATTGTACTACCATACAGGCCCCCAGCCCTATTAGTTAAAGAAGAAATATAAGTTAGGATAGATATAGATTCAAAACACTCTTCCTCAGACCACAGTGACACACTGAATATGGAAGGCATGAACTTTTCTGGGATACAAAATATCTGAGTCAGAGACTCCAGGATCTGACTGTCTTCTATACAAGTGTCAAAGTGCTACTGAAATGTAATAATTTTACTGCAATGTTGTTTTTTCTTCAGGAAATAGAGGTTCTCACCAGAACCTTGAAGGGCATGCCCATAATAGCGTAGCTAATCCTTAATTTGGCTGACTTATTTGCAGCCTGACTCTGGTGGACTCACTTTTATTTTTGTCTTTTGTATGTACATACATGTGCTGTGGCGGCCAGAGATGAAATCCTTCCTCTGTTGCTTTCCATCTTTTTTTTTTTTTTTTTTTTTTTTTTGAGACAAAACCTCCATGTAGTCCTGGCTGGCCTGGAATTCACTATGGAGAACAGGATGGCCTCAGTCTCATGCAGATTTATCTGGAATGCTGAAATTAAAGCATGTGCCACCATACCAGGCCCACCTTGCTTTTTGAAACAGTGTCTCTCATTGAACCTGGAGCTCAGCACCTGGCCACGGAGTAGGTCCCAGAGATGCTCCTGGCTACATCTCCTAGACCTGGGACTAGATCTCCACAAGCACCTGACGCCCTGATTTTTACCTGGCTTCTGGGGATTTAAACTGAGTTCCTCATGCTTGTACAGCAAGGCTTTTACCTCTGAACCATCTCCCAAACCCATGATGACTTCCCCTGTTTGCAAACCAGAGCTTCTCTCTTTGGTGCACAGGTGATGTACACTTATATTCGAGTAGCGTCTGTCTCCTCTGCCTTCCTGTTCTCGGCCATGAATCCACATGGCTTCTATAATCTTCTCAAAATGATCTAGACTTCCAATCATAGAGTACTCCCAAGTCTCACCATGACATGCTAAAAGAGGCTTCTCTCCCTCCCAGATTTGTCCCAACTTAACATTTAACTACTACCCTTAGCTGGCTTCCATGGAAAGTTCTAATAGCTATAATTTCATGGGATACATAAGACATCCATACTCATGGTGAGATTTGGGCCAGCCTCTCAGAACCTATAAGGATGCCATATGTCCATGCAACTCCCATGTGAACTATTTAGAAAGCCCTGGGTATATGAGCTGGAAAGGCCAACTATATATTTGGACTGCTCATACTGGCAAGTGTCTGTCTTGTGAAACTTTTCCTGCTTCCTGTTATAGAACTCAGCGTCTCTTCCAGAACCTTATGAGCAGAGCGCGTTACATAACTACTGTGCGCTTGAAGAGTCAGCCCTGGCATTTTGTAACTCGGCTTTGGTAACCATGTGGTAACGTGATCCAAATATTTTCCAAGCTAGTAACTTGTGATGATAACTGATATTAATAACTCCTATCAGAGTTCTCTATCTTATGACTGAATCAAGTAAACTCCACACATCCTGAGAAGGTTGACTATAATAGCAGATTATTGTGAAATAAACAAATACAGTTTCTATGAAGGCTTTATTTAAATGGAATAAAAATCTGGCATCTTTAGCAGTAGTTTGAAAGTAACCTAGAACTAATAGCTCTCTTTCAAGGGAATCACTTTTTAAATTATGATTATTATCCTGGACTGGGTTTAGTTTTTTGTAGTCCAAGCTGGCCCAGAACTCACTATGTAAACCAGGCTGACCTTGAATTTACCGAGATTCACCTGCCTCTGCCTCCTGAGCACTAGAATTAAGGGCATGTGCCACCATGCCCAGTTAGTCTTTTTAAAAAAATTTTTAAGTGACATTAAGAACAAAATTGTTTGAGGGAATGAAGAACCATTTTAAGCATTGTGTTGTTTTTAAGTTGAAACTCAATGCTCTAATGCCTGGAACCCTGAATTCCAAACTATGTACTCCAGTCTCTTTTAAACAGAAATGTTGGTCTGATGTAGGAAGATCCAGTTTGAATTGGGGGCTAGTTCTTAGCTAGCATCCCTCAGGGCACCATGACCCAAGGAGGAGCAAACAACGTGGCCTAGCTGGGTGATGCAGTGGCACAGAGTTTGGGGGGCGGCTAAGATTGACTCTGGAAACTGATGTCATTTGGTTTATAAAAACAGGCTATAGCAAGGAATAAATTTGAATTTCCCAGTAACATCATCATGGAATTCCCAGCCATCATTTTTTTTATTAATTATTGCTTGCATACAGGCCAAAGTAGGCCTGCATTTCATTTGGGTGGCCAGTGGATTGGAAAGAGGTCCCCATGCAGACCACCAATCTGGGTAGCTGGTGTTGTGAGTGGACATAGGCTGAAGATAGGCAAACAGCCATCAGCCTGAAATTCCTGTCCAGGGTTCAGCAGTCTCTGGGCAGGTGGAAAGTCATGGCCAAGAGTGGAACACATATCTCGTGGGCCCAGGCTAAGGGCGTGAGTTGGAAGTACCACTCAGGCCGGGCTACAGGAAGTAGCTGGGTAGTCGCTGTGCCCAGAGGCCAGCTCCCTACAGTAGCTGCTGGCAGGTGCTGTGTCCCCCTCCCCTTAGCAGAGCTGCATGGTCCCTGTTCGGCATAAAAAGAAAGCTTCCTACAGTCTGACATTCACAGATCCCAATGGGAGACTGTCCTGGATCATGTCTGTGCCCAGATGGGACAGTCTCTGTCTTCTGTGGCTTTGGATTTGCCTGTCTGTCCATCTTGGGATCCACTTCCCGTTCTTCTTATTCTTATTCATGACATTTCTCTCCAAAGCGTCTCTTTCTCTACTTTGTGTTGTATCTGCTCAGGTCTTGTTTGGAGATTTCTTGAAGATATCCCATAGTCCTTCTCTCTTGTCACAGAGTAATCCTGCCATCTTGCTTTCTTCTTCACATTCCTGGTCAGGATCACAAGTTATCAGTTCTGGAACCCTATGCCACCCTGAAAAGTACAGGTATGAAATAAGGACATGATAGAGTTAAACTGTAAATCCGGATTATCCATTTGCTCAGAAGGAAGGAACTGCAGACTTACCCACTGATAACTAGCACACTGATGCTGGGGCAAGGGTCCTTCTCTGTGGCCCCTTGACCTGCCTGCATTTCTAGGTAGCCTTTTACACCTCCAGAGACATGGAAGGACCTGTTCCTTGAGCAGAGAAGAATAATGTCTCAAGACCCCATCATCCTCATGTCCATCCCTGAAAGAAGGGTCTTGTCCTCCATATTTATCACAATACTGCCTGCTTTCTCCTGCCAACCCGACAAGGGCTGACTCTCATGGTCTCTCCTCATCTTTGGGGAGACCAGCCTACCTGCATACCCACTCCAGTTGCTGGTTAGAGGGCTAACTTAGCCCTCTAGTTAGAGGGCTAACTAGACCCACTGTTTGATCCTCATCTGACTTTACTGGATGTTGCCGATGCTTGCTTTTAGCTCATTGTACTTTTCTCTCTGATCATTAAGAACTGATGTAGTAGAAATAATACAAGGTTTGGAGTCAAATAGAAAAGACTCAAACCCTCTTCTTAATCTCAGTTGGCATATGACTTGGATAAATTCTGCACACTCTTCCTCCTCACTTAGAAATTGGACCTAGCAGTAACCATTTACACGTCTTCTTGGCAAATGTTAAAATGAGCTCCCCAGGGCAGCTGTGATACAGATTCTTGTGTCTTAAGGAATTCCAATGATTCCTGCGTCATTAGTCTATCTTTGTCTAATGTTAACATTAATTACAACCATTATTAAGTCTTTATAATGCTTCCAGTCACAGGCACTTTTTATGTGTTGTCTTGGTTAATCTTTTAAGCAGCCTTGTTTCTTTTTATTTGTAGATGAAGATATGAGATTTAGAGAAGCAGGCCCATTGAGTCACTGTGCCTGCAAGTAAGGATTTCCATAAGGTTGATGTCACCATCACGTCTAGCTTACACAATGTTAACTGAGGCTCATGAGAAAGAGGAAGGAGGCCCCTGCTGAGCTGGCAGTCAGAAACTGAAGCCCATAGAGAGAGCACAAGAAACTAAGAGGAAATTTGCAGTAAACATGAGAAGCTTTCTGATCTCTGGTGTGCGTCTAAATCTTACCGTAGGCTAAATGTCCCCTGCCAGATTCAGAAAGCCATTTCATTCTTGAGTCTCCTCTCCCCCACACACCTCTATCCCTAAGTAATTCTCTTCTGATTGGAAATACAGTTATTTGGGTTGTGTGAGGTATGGAATGGAAATATAATGAAAACATGTATTTCTGTGCTAGTTGCCAATGGGAACGGGACTAGATTCCCTTTGTTCTGGGATTCCAGATTCTCATCAGAGGAGCTGAGGACATCAGTTCTGCATCCAGGCCTATGGCTAGGGCCTCCTGGGAAGATGCTTCTGCCACCGCAACCACATGAGCTCTGGCCTCTGAGGGATACAGCATCAGACCTGTAAAGCTTGGACTAAGGCCTGTGTCAGCAGAGCAAACACAGAGCAAGCCTTAGGGCATCATGTGAATCAAGAAACATTTGCACACCGTCTCTGTAGATCAGCTCCATGCCTACTGCAGTCCAAAGAAAGAGTTCAGCTCAGCTGACCTGGAATAAATGACCAGTATAGGGTGCCTCCAGGCTGCTGCTGCTTTCTACAGGCCTCTACAGAGCCCTTGAAACCTTGCCTGTGGATCTGAGTAGCTTCCACTTTTTCCTCCTTCCCATCTTTCTAGTGAGGTAGGGCTCCTTCCTCAAACTGGGGGACGTTGCCAGTTTGTACACAGGACATCATTCCAACTAGACTTCTTCGTAACTTACAGCCCTTTTTATTTTCTTCTGTTTTCAACTTGTCTCTCTGCGGAGTTTGCCTATCAGCATTTAAAACGGCACAAACAGCTCTCACGGAAGAGCACAGAAGTCCTCCCGGCCTCACTCTGCTCTGTTTCTCTCCCCTCTGAGTCTGTGTTCCATGAAAGAGTGTGCCACATCCTCACTTGTCACTCCCTCTTCCTGTGATAACACATTCCACTTCATGTATATCACTTCTACCTGGCACCGGTTTCTCCTATGATACTTGGAATTGATGGAATTCCATTCGTTGGATCACCTTTCTTTCTTCTTTCCTTTGCTTCAATCATATCGTATTTTCTTGCCCCTATCACTCAGCTTGTTCTGTTGTTGTCCCTTACATTGTCTTATACTCTCATCCTGACTTTTAAATTAGAAGAAAATTCAAGGACTTGACCTAAGGCCACTCATATTACTTTTTCCTTGAGTTGTCAGATCAAGCCTTGCTCTTCAAGAACAATGGTATACTTGGAGCTTACAAAGTTATATCTTTGTAAACAGACCTCATTATAGAGCTTCAGAGAAGTATAGGCAGTTGAATGTTGGCCATTATACTTGGGGGTATGAAAGGCATGTCATCCTTAGCATGTCTAGTACAAAGCTTGACTTCATCCTTCATCCAGCTGCTCCTCGTTCAGAGGGGTAAGGAAATGGTACCTGCCTAACTTCATAAGCCAGAACTCTGGAAGGCACCCCAATAGTCAATAATAAGAATGAAGTGACCCTCTGATTAGTTTTAGTCTGAAGTCTTTTTTTCTAACTACCCAGTGGTATTCTTCCGACTATATCGTGTTCCTTGGTCTTCTTTGCTACTATATCCTCCGTGTAAAGTCACCTCTTGTTCTCTCTCTTTGCATTCATTTTTGTCCCTTTCAATTATTCTGCATTTGTTCTTAGAGTCACCTTTCAAACATCCCATTTATTTCTTTAAATATTTAAAATATTCTGGTGGCTGGTGGCTTTTCTTTTCTTTCTTTTTTTTTTAATTTTTGAGAATTTTATACATGAGTGTTATTCTGTGCATTATTTCCACTCCTCCAAGTCCTCTTCTTTGATTATTATTACACACACACACACACACACACACACACCACACATATTCAAACACAGGTTCACACACAGGTTCACACAGATACCACTAAATGGACTCAGTGCATTATATAAAGATATGTTCCCTTTCATAACCCACACGACAATGACACCACAATATTGCTCTATGCAGACAGTGGGCACAGTCTGTAGTATGTGCTGGAATACTGACAGAATTGCTTTCCCACTTGGGGAAAGCACTTTTGCGCACCCCCAGTGTTGTGCTCAACGCTGTGTCCTTGGTGGTAACTACTTCATCATAGCTCTTTCTTTTTTTTAATTGAGCATTTGTACAACTCTGTTCCCAATCAAACTCAGTCCCCTCATGCCCCAACCCCCCATCAGAACCCACGCATTACAACATCCAAGCTAAGCTCTATCCAGTCAAGCTCCCAAACCCAGTCGTCCTACTGTGCAAACAGATGTGCTGGAGTCTTTTAATGGAGGTGGGGCCCCTGGTGGTTAGTACTAGTATTTGTTGACTAGATATATACACATAATAATAAAGAAATAAATGGGAGAAGAGGAAGGCAGACATTTTTAAGTAATATGTTAAATTAGACAAAATTTCCTCTGATGGAATAATTCACGGCTCAGGTTAGTACTATTTGAAATGTTTTCATTTTTAAGAAATCTTTATTGAACATGAATTTGACTTGGTATTTCTTTTTTTTTTTTTTTTTTTTGATACAGGTTTACCCCTAGGTTGGCCTCAAACCTTTGATCTTCCTGCTTCAGCCTCCAAAATACCTTGGCTGCTATTTCCCTTTGCACAATACACCCCGCTAGCTGGACATGATGAGACACACACATACAGACTCAGCCAACCAGAAGGCTAAGGTTAGAGGATCACTGGGACTCAGGAGGCCAAGACCAGCCCAGAAAGTGTAGAGAGACCCTATGACCAAAAAACGAAAATTAAAAAAAAAACACACTTTGAATCCTCAAACTTCCAGGTCATGGTGTTTGACGATTTCATTGAAGGGTAGTGACAGGGATGCTGGTGTTATTTGTCTTGAAGTAACCCAGCTGCCCTTGACCTGTGCACACTGCTTCTAGAGCAAAAGCTCTGTTGTGTATGGGGGAAAGAAATGGACAGCTGGGAGTGGAGCGTGGTCCGTGCGTGTGCACTTGAGAAGAACTGTGGGCAGCCTGTCCATAACCGTGCTGTTCGTTTCAGACAAGCCTCAGCTCTGGGGCAACGGTGGGTGTGGGGGTTCCGCACATTCACCCAGTGGGGAGACATTTTTCTTCCTTCTTCTTCTCGTTCCCATTTCTGAGCACTGTCACCTGGCACGAAATTCTTCTCTGAGGTGAATTTGAGTGCAAAAGGAGAATTCTCGGGCAGGACAGATTCTTCTGAGAACTGGCAGCATAAAGGAGTTTGATGAAGGTTTGGAAGATTATCTCTGAAAAAGTGTTATGGCCCAGGTCCAGAGTCTGCTGGCTGGCTTTCTCCTGAGTCTTCAAAGTCTGTCCAGCCTGCATCTTAACAAGAACAGATTTGTAAAATTTTCAATGTTTATCAGTCTCTAGAGGGAAGAACAATGCTTCTTGTTTTCACGCACTGCTTCTTGAAGATGATGAAAACTTCTGAGATACTTTTGTTTTGATTCAGGCATAACATTTTCTAAATCTTCCTTAGACAAAAATAAAGTTTATGGAGATGTTAATCAGACTTTGGGAATTATAAATATAGACATAGGCATGCAGGAGTATACACACATGCACACACATACAAACACAGGCTCACATACCAATTGACCTCTCTACAGAGAGATATACACACATTCAAACACGCACTAATACACACATAGGTATTCACAAAAATACCCATGCATATATATATATTTTATATACACACAAACACATATACTTGTTTTAATTTTTTTTTTTTATTAATTTTATTTAGCTCTGTATGTGTGTGAATGTACTGCCTGCATGCAGGTCTGTGCACCCGTGTCGTGCAATGCCACGGAGGTCAGAAGAGGGTCTCGGATTCCCCTGGAGCTGGAGTTCTCCTGGAATTGGAGTTTCAGATGGCTCTCGGCCACCATGTGGGTGCTGGGGATCGAACCCGGGTCCTCTGTAAGAGCAGTCGGCGCTCTTAACCGCTAGGCCACCTCTCCAGCGCCACAAACACATATACTTGTATACACATGTATACATATACACATACATACATACACATATATATTTATATATACCTTAATGTGCACATACACACATTCACACACATACACATGCTTACACTCAGGCACCTTCTTACACACTGTAGAAGCATACGCACATAGGTGAACACACACACTTTGGAAAACAGAAGTTTTAACTCTGCAGTCATAGATAAAATAGTGCAAATTGCAGGTGAAAATTAATATGATATTTATCATACACATGTATATCTCTATTTATGTAAGCCCTTAAGAAAGAAATATTATTTTGCTTTTACATATTTTCAAGTTGAATGCATCTTTAGGCTTATAGTGCCATAGTTTTATAGTACATACCCAGCTTTACAGCCCAGGTTGGTCTATGTCTGCAAATTGGATTTTGAATGCTTATCTACCATGAACACCAGCTTTCTTAGGTACATGATAGCTGACCTCCGCTGTATTCATTTAAGCCTTTTATCAAACTGTGAAATCTTTATACTGATACCAGTGATGTTTTTCTCTTTTAAAAATATGTAACAATCAACATATGCTCATTATAGAAAATTTAGAAATCGGGCTGGAGAGATGGCCTAGTGGTTAAGAGCGCCGACCGCTCTTACAGAGGACCCGGGTTCGATCCCCAGCATCCACATGGCGGCCGAGAACCGTCTGAAACTCCAGTTCCAGGAGAACTCCAGTTCCAGGGGAATCGGAGACCCTCTTCTGACCTCCGCGGCATTGCACGACACGGGTGCACAAACTTGCATGCAGACAGTACATTCATACACATATAGAAATAAAAAAAAATAAATAAATAAAAATAAAAAAAAATAAAAAAAATAAAGAGGATCTTGAGTTTAAAAAAAAAAAAAGAAAATTTAGAAATCAAGCGAACAAAAGAACATATGTTAAAAAACCAGCAGGGGGCCTGGAGAGATGGCCCAGTGGTTAAGAGCACTGGCTGTTCCTGCAGAGGACCTGGTTTTGATTATCAGCACCCACCTGGGAAGCCAACATCTGTCTGTAACTCCAGTTTCAGGGGAATCTGAGGCCCTTTTTCTGACCTCTACATGAGAAAGTGCACTTACGTAAACGCTGGCAATACTCTCATACACATAAAATAACAATAATAAGTGAAGTTTTTTTTGTTTTTTTTTTTTTTTTAAACAAGCAATGGGCAATCATTCTCTTGCCCAATGGCTATTTTCCACCCTCCAGCTACATTCTGAATAAGAAGAATGTGTTCCTCACTCAGGATCTGACCACGGTCGCATTATTTTCTGTTTTCATTTTTTGCATGGAAACATTTGCTTGGCTTCTTTAAATGCAAAGCTTACTATCTCAAAGCTGCAATGAATAGCCATGAATTAATCTGGAGAAATCTGATAGAGCAGTAACATATGGGCATTTTCAGATAACTGCTGTTTAATTATCAAGTTGATTGGGTCATCGTTCATTCACTCTCCTCAGAAGGGAACAAAGTAAGCATTTGGTCATTGTAAATGTTATTAACAGACTAGAAAAAAGGTAAGAAATGTAGCCATGCTGAGCTTGGAGACATGAGCCTTGTATTAGTTACTTTTCCGTTGCTGTGATTAAAAAAAAGAAAACACCGGCCAAAGCCACTTATGGAAGGAAGAGTTTATTTGGACTTTCAGGTTCCATAGGGATTAGAATCCATCATGAGGAGAGGCCTGGAAAGGTGGCCCAGAGAAGCAGCAGAAAGCTAAAGGGCTCACATCTTCAAGCAGGGACAGAAAGCAGAACATGACTGGAAACACAGTATCCACACGTAAGAATTCTCAAAGCCCACCCCCCAGTGCTATGCTTCCTCTGGCCTGGCCACACCTTCTAAAACCTACCAAACAAGGGCACTAACTGTGTGCAAAATAACCAAATACTTGCAGCCTCTGGAGGACATTTCATTTTCATTCTAACTACTACAAGGTTGTAACCCCAGCTAGTCACCAGGCTGAGAAATGGAGATCACAAGTCCAGGGCCTGCCTCCGTGACGAAGTGAATTCGAGATGGACTGCAGCTTTGTAAGGCTCTGTCCCAAAATATAAATTAAAAGGAGGCCCAAGAATATAGCTCAATGATAGAAGCTTGGCTGGTCTAGCATTGGCAATTCCTAGTACCATGAAAGAAAAGGAAGAGGAAAAGGTAGAGAAGGAAGAGAAGGGGGGAAGAGAATTAGGGAGGAAGAAGAGAAGGAGGAAAGAAAAAATATACTCATGGATAATGAATGCACCAGTATAAGGAAAATGTGAGCACACTTTACACACAGAGTTCATTCTGTATGTTTTCAAACAAGAAACTAATGAAATTCTGGTCGAAATGACCCTTCTCTCCTTGTCCATTTGATTTTCCCCTCCCCTGCCAGGAATAGACATTCTGAGTGCATTCTGAGCTGATAAATGATAATAAAACAATGCACACTCAGAAAATATAAGTACAATATCTTTCCTTAAAAGGAAACTAACATACATACACGTTCTCATCGTCTACCTCAGACATCTGCTAACAGGCGTGTTCATATTCCGCCTCATAAGGACCCAAACTCTCCTGATCAGATTCTTCCACATATTGTTTGAACAAAAGTAGGACCTAGAGTTTAACTTTTTCCTTAGAAATTAGCCTCAAGCAAAACCCAGGACAACAAAGCAAGCATTATCACTTAGAGGCATATGTCATGGAGAAGACAGCTGTCCATTGTGAATCACAGTGATAGGGATACCATTCCTTTCTGACCATTCTTCTGTTTCTTTTCATTGGGTAGTAGATTCTACCACCTAGCATTTTGTCTGCAGATGTACTTATTTGGGGAATGTATATTATATAAATTTCATAATTTTTAAAGCAACTTCATTAGAGGATGCTTATCATTGCTGAGGCCAACCTTATAGATTGTCAGCACTTTCTACCCCAGCTGTGAGAACCAGGCCTCACGAGTGCCATTAGATTAATCATCCAATGTCAGCCATTTAGGAATAACAGAGCTGTAAATCACAATAGACAAACAATCCCTCTTTACATTTTGAAATTCAGTAACTAATTAGGGATAATTTTCTCTTCAATTTACCTCCTCCAAACATACATATTTTTATATCTGGAATATAAAAAACCCACCACCATTGTCCCACACATATGAGAATGGAGGATGTTTACATGTGCGTGTGTTCCTGAATGTTGCATGCATGTGCAATATATATATGTACATGTACATATATGTGTGTATTCTGTGTGCAAGCATGCATACATTTGTGAGTGGGGCTAAGACAAGCACATACTGAACACATGCACCCATGGAATATACATGTAAATTCTCCATGCTCATGTGCACACACATCTTGTATTGCACATATGCATTGTATATGTGTGTTCGTGTGCATGCAAACTCCCTGTGTTTATGTGTATGTATATTTCAGGCTTGTGCCCAAGCATGCTGTGTTTATATTTGCGTGTTCATGTGTTGGCATGTATGTTGTGGATGTTGTGTGCTGCACATTAGACATAGAGGTGTTGGGTGTGTGCGTGTGAGCATACATTTGTCTATTCTACATGAGTATGGTGTGCATACATGTTATATTCTCTGTCTCTCTCCTGGAATGAATCCTGGCGCTCCTATCCCCACTGTCACATCTCAGTGATGTTAGATCCAGTATTCTTATGGGCGTCAAACCAGACTCCTCCTTCCTTCCTCTCGCAGACTCCGGCCCGCGTTGGAACATCGGGTTCCTCCCTTAGCCACACACATCATGAGCTTTTACAGGAAGAACCCTGTCCTTCGCTGCATCCTCAAGATTTGGTATCCAAAGTGGATGCAACCTGACATTTGCTTTGCCCAAAACTTTAAAGGTCAGTGAGAAATCATTAAATTTTGAATCTAGAACCATTAACCTTGAACAAACACTGGGCAATGTGGACATTCACTTACATGCTGATGATCAAGTAAGTTAAAATGAAAGCAGCAGGTATGGTTGCATTTATCCAAATATTATTTCATGCTGGATCAGTGGAGACCGCAAAAAACACTGTATGCAAATGATCCCTTTTTAGTAATCTTTTTCTGCACTAACTGTAACTGTTCTTAGTGTCAATGGTGGTTAAATTTAGGATTTTTTCTAATGATTTTTTAAAAATGTATTTATTATTTTTATGTGTATTAGTGTACTGTCTGCATGTGGTTGGTGCACCCCTGTCATGCAATGCCACAGAAGTCAGAAGAGGGTGTCGGATTCCCCTGGAACTGGAGTTAAAGACGGTTCTCAGCCACCATGTGGGTGCTGGGGATTGAACCCAGGTCCTCTGCAAGAGCAGTCAGTGCTCTTAACTGCTGAGCCATCTCTCCAGCCCCATGACTTTTTTTTTTTTTTGCTCATAGACCCATATGGAAGCTTTATTTCCTTATGATATTTAAAGTTCCTTTAAAAATATTTCACTCAACTACACATGACACCATGTTAGAAAATATACCTTAAGTCAGCTTATTTGTTTTCTTCATGGCAAGTTGTTAATGTGGCTAGGATATTTAGGAAGTGAATTTTTGCTTAAGCCACTATTGCCAGGTTCACATTACCGCTAGCATCACAAAGTCCTTTGACACGGGTAGCTAGCTCATGGATAGCTGCTGCTAGAGGTTCAGAGCAGCGATCGTTCCCAAAGGAGAACAGCAGAAAAGAAAATCATTTATCACTGGATCCCTTTCCTTATCAAGAGTTTCTTCTTAAAGAACAAGGCCTATCCCCAGGCTGTTTAGAAATTGACAATTCAGGAAGAGCCAGTGGAGAGCTGCATTTTTGATAGATGAACCACTAGAAAATTCCATGGCATTCTTACCTTGACCTTTTCCTGAGACAGATGAAGAGCCATCCAAAGGTTGCATTTTATTTTATGTTCAAAAAAAAAAAAAAAAACAGCCAAGCACAGTGTATTAGAAACAACAGAACCATGTTAACTTCCTTCTCAAACTGAAAGGCATAAATAAAAGAAGGGATAGCGAAAGTCAGAGATAGTTCCTGGAAAAGGAGGAAAGGTTTGCAAAGAGGAAAAAGTGACCTCATTAAAAGTATCTGTTCTTAAGGAAATCCTCAGACTCTTGGAAGAAAGCGTTTAAAACAACATGCCACCACAGAAGTATTCTCATGTGTAATAAATCTAATTTTGGTATTACCTACTTCATGCACGCTAAACCTTTGCTATCACCTAAATGTACATCACTGATTTTATGACCTATGCAAAGTCAGTGTGCAAATACAAAATGAAATGTTAAAACAACATGCCAATGATATCATGTACGATATCTAGAAATACTAAGACTTCAGTTACAAAAGAGCAGGCCAAATGTGAGGGTTGGGTTTGGTATATGGAACACTTTGTTGTGTTTCCTAAGGGACTTGAATGTAAAAATAGAAAGAAAAATCTCAATAATAGGGTGAAAGGATGTTGCTTGGTATTGTCACACTTATCTAGCATTTATAAAGCCCCAGATTCCAACTTCAGAACTGAAAATGAATAAAGGAATGAATTAATGAATACAGACATAAATTAATAAATCTAAGTATAATAAAGAGAGGTAGAGGAACCAAACATGGAGATCTGCACCTGTAACCCCTGGACATCAGAGGCTGAAGTGGGGTAATCCTGGCAGTCCAAGACAGCCTGGGCTACACAGTAAATTCAGCCCAGCCTGGGCTACAGTGTGAGATACTTTTCCAATAGGACAAAACAAAACAGTGAGGTAAAACGAGTGAAATCAAATGGTGTGGGCAGTAAGAGACTTGGGGTCTTGGAAAGGTGAGTTGTGATGGGTTATCTCACAATAGTGAGGAGACGAGCATGGCAAGGAATACTCAAGGTATTTCTTTCTTTAGTCAGGCCATTAACAATTCCATCAGAATCAGCATATCTTAAAATATTTTTTAAAAAATCTAATAAAATTTGATTTTTGTTTTATTTCATTTTCTTGTCTTATGCTTTATAGAACTTAGATAAATAAGCAAAATAAACATATTTTTCCTAGTACAACAAAATTTCACACTGGCCTTCAACTGAATTTTATATTCTTTTAAAAATATTTGATTCCAGACTCCCTACCCCCTAGCTTGGGGTCACCTGGACCCTTTCCTAGGCTTTGCGTGGTGTGGAGCTCTGTGGGTTCAAACCTGCTTGATTGATACCTGTGTTGGGTCTCTGGAGGAGATCATGACTAGCTGGGTGAGAACTAGCTGGTCCCTTCAGTACAAAATCAGGTGTGAGAACCTGAAGCCTAGACCAACCAGCCTTCCATACCTAATAAGAAGACAATGAAGACATTGAAGACAACAAAGGCATCTGAGGAAGACAATAAGCCTGGAGAAGACATGGAGAAGAGGCTAGACAGGTAAAGGGAGAGAGGAGAGATAAATAATGCCTTGCTAGGGTAAAAGAAAACCCGAGAGAACCACATTAGTCTAACAATCTATTGACAAAATACACACAAAATACCTCTACATGAGTCCATATGGAAAGATGAAGGCTGTATATCAAGAAACAGTACCAGACAGGAGAAACCATCCTTTGAATTGTTGGTCGTTTGAGAGACTCTCAAAATTACACAGGCACTTGCTATAGCCCTTGATTACCTCCCAGAACCTGAAGGTTAAGACCACATTACTGAAGACAGGACGTAATTCAGAGACTGGATCTTGAGCAATGGAGCCAGATCTGACATGGAAGCCACCACCCCTGAAGGCTAGCTCTCATAGCTGTGGAGAGCACTGTGCAAGCTGCTAAGGGAGATCATCAACCAATGGTCCAACATCAGCCTCAAGACAAAATATCTACACCAGTGACTAGCACAGCATACAACATCAGCGCAATAGTGGCAACTCTGTCTTAGGGCAAATCGATGGCTCACCAATTGGACCCAAAGCCCACTCAGTGGAAGGAAACTTATGTGTCGTAATGTTAACATAGCTAGGTGAACATATCTGGAGAGGCTGTAGATCTTAGACAATTTCAGAAGGTAGACAGATCCCTAGGCAAAGATAACATTTTACTCACTCTAAAAGAAGTGTCCTTATATTTACTAACAAATATCCCAGACGTCACTCAGAAAAGAAGCTTCTTTTTCTCCAGATAATAGTAGAGAGTCCCTTAACTGAACACACACAGACATGATCTATGAACGGCTCATGCCTAGGCGACACATCTACAATGCAACCTCTACACACGAGACCCGAGCATCACAGAACAAGGACCCAAGAAGGCATTAACTACCTCTTAACCCTCGTTAAGGAAGCTCCTCCACGCTGTGTCTGTGAGGTTTGAAGCGCTGGACTGAAAGTCACACAATGAGCTTTCCAAGAATGGAATAAACTCCAAACATAAAAATTCATGAAACAGTGAGTAAACATCTCTATGGTTTGAAGAAGGATTCCCTGTATTTATGAATGAGCAAATGAATACAGTTAAACAGGGTAAAATTCCTCTTTAAATGCTCATTTTTTTAAATTGGATTTTCATATTTTTATACAATATAATTTTATGGCATTTCCATCCCCTCCCTGATTGCACATCCCCTGACTGCCCCTGCCCAATTTAATATACTCCACTATATATAATGAGTCTATAGAGTCTAATTTGTGCCTCCAAATCTCCTTCAGTTTTTAATGCTTTCTTCAAGTTATTCACTAAAGTAAAACCACCTTCCTAGAATTTCAGAATACAGATTCTGCAAATGTTCAATCATTGTTTCCATCTCCAGCATCATGAAATCATCAGAGAATGCGGGCTATCAGTCTTGCACAGAGGAAAAAGAGAAAAAAATAAGACAAAGTCATTGTGACTGAGGAACTCATTTAAATCAGAAGGCAGTTTACAATGAGAGATGATTCTTTTTAATTTATCATTTTTGCTTTATGTGTATGAGTGTACTGCTTGCATGCATGTAAGTGCACCCATGTCACACAGTGCCCACGGATGTCAGAAGAGGGCATCAGATGACCTGAACTGGAGTTACAGATGGTTGTTGGCTGACATGTGGGTGCTGGAAAATCAACCAGGGGCCTCTACACGTGTGGTCAATGCTCTTAATCACTGAGCCATCTCTCCAGCCCGAAGGAAAAGGTTTTGTATAAATAATTTATATGAAATATTTTTCATTAGGGAGTTAGAATTCTCGTCTATTATGCCAGTGTATTGAAATTTTCATATGCTTAGACTTAAGAGATACTATTGTATTCTTTCTTTATAAATGTGATTACAAATAAAATGTTAATAGATCTAAAAGTTAAAGTAATAATGACATTAAGAAGACCTTGAAAAAATTCACCTTTTCTTCCAGAAAACTGCAATAGGAAAAAGGAAGAACAGTAAAGATTTAATGGATAAGAGGATACAACCTTGGATTAAAATACAGTCAAGGGCTCAGGCATGGAATCAGTCAAGGGATCAGGCATGGTAGCACTTGCCTTTAAAGAAACAGCACCCAGGAAGCAGAGGCAGAAGCAGAGGCAGGTGGATCTCTGTGAGTTCCAGGCCAGAATGGTTTACAGCTGTAACCGGCCAAGGCTACATAGTGAGACTCTGTCTCAAAAAAAATGAAAACAAAATACACTCAAGAGCTCTATAGGAAAAAAAAGCAAATACTTCATCATTATTTATATTGATTAGTAATAATTCTGTAACGTTCTCAAAACAATAGCAACAAGAAAGCATACCTCTGGGAAGGCAGATGACTCCCTATCAACTTTTACTATGGAGCAGGAGCTGCTGAGGACGTAAAGCCCTGACGACGGCCGTGTGCATCCCCGTGGAGGACTGGAGAGGACGCAGGATCGCTGCTGGCCTCCAGCCTGGCTCCAGCCTCAGGGAGAGATTTGTCTCAAGGGAATAGGGCAGAGACTGACAGAGAGGCCGCCTGACAGACATCTCCTTTGACCTCTGCGTCTTTCTCTTCGCTCAGGCACACCACACACATACAACGTGCATATTCACACCCATACATATATACATACACAAAAACGAAGAATGAACATATCTCTTAAGAGATTGAAAATATTAAAAAGTCAGAACCAAGGGTCTGAAGAGATGGCTCAGAGCACTGGGTTAAAAGCACTAGGTGCTCTTGCAGAGGATCAAGGTTTGATTCCCAGCATCCACATGACGGCTAACAACTGCTAATAACTCCAGTTCCAGGGGATCCAATGATCCCCTGTGCTGTTTGTGATCATTGCATGACACTGGAGCACAGGCCATACACTCATAAACACAAAAATAATAAATAGGAAAAATGTCAGGCCCTAATTTGATATTAAACACAGAGAATAGTCAGACCAAGGCTATGGATAATAGATTTAGTTGGTTCAGGTTTAACATCATTATGAATTCAGTAGATTTCATCTTAGAAAGTGTTAAATTAGACTATGGTGCTAATATCATATATAAATAAGTACCCATGAGTATGAGCAGAAGTTCTAACTACTGGGAAAGCTCTGTTCAGAATTATAGTTCAGGCATATAATAAGTCCTGAAATATCAACATTTCAGATTCAATTTGCTCTTATACATTCTCGTTCCAATCCTTCAATATATTAAGATGAGATGAACGGTGTGTATAATAAACTCCAGAAAATGTAGTAATTGTGTAGAATGTGCTAGTTAATGTAGAGGCCTGACTGGGTCATGTTACTTAAGCTATTGAAGTAACAGAGAATATTGAAATAATAGAGAAATCTGGTTAAGAGAATTTTTTTTTAAAATTTAAGTGATCCATTCTACTCTGAAAGTTCTGATTACTTGGACCACGGTTTGAGGCCAGCCTGGGAAGCTTAGCAGCATGTTGTTTAGGAGCAGACAATAGAACAAGCATATCACAGAGGTACTTGACCATAGATGCTTATTGTTCATAGCAGCTGAGATATGGAGCCAGCCAAGTTGTCCATGAGTGGATGAAGGAAATATGACACAAATGCACAAGGGATTTTGTTCATCCATAAAGAACACTGTACTTACAGTATTTTCTGGAAAACAGATGTAGCTGGAGATGATCCTCTTAAGCAAATTGAGTCAGACCTAAAAAAAAAAGCAATATCACAAGCTTCCTCTCATTTATGGACCTTAGATTTTTACATTGTATAGGCACAGTTGTGCATGTATATATGACATAGAAGAAAAAACAAAACTCTTCAGAGGATCCAAGGGGACTAATATGTGGGGGGAGGGGGAGGGAATGGGGAAGGGTAAAGGTATGGAAAGTAGATAGTTGTGTGAAATGTCCTCGTGAAACAGTACCATGTTCAATGACTACATGACACTAAAGATGTACTAAAAATTAATAGGAGGGATAGGGTTGCAGCTCAACAGCATGTGTGGGGCCTTAGATTCAATGGCCAGCAAGGAAAGGGAGCAAGGGAGTGAGGAGAGAGAGAGAGAGAGAGAGAGAGAGAGAGAGAGAACAAAAGTGGGTTTTCCTGGAGAAGGAGCTAAGCTAGATGGTATCCCTGGGTCTCTGCTTACTGAGACTCAGAGTCACATTAAAACATGCTGATCCCCACTTCATGTAGAGGGAGAGGCAGCCTGGCTCCTTTGGCTCATGCTGTTTGAAATAATCGGAGAGGAGAGTGCTTCTCCTTGAAGCTTCAGAAAACCTCCATGCATTTTGCATTTCAGGTGCTGTTTCATGAGGATGACTAATCGTTGTGTGTCACCAGGGAACAAAATATAGTTTTGTCCTCCTGTGGTCTTATTTGCTTTGGAATTATAGGATATAGCAGGAGATTTCTGGGTGGACTCAGAGGACAGTCAGAGAAACCCATTAGTTCTCTGAGAACATGGGACAAGCATCCTATAATTCACTTTTAAGTACTACCCAGAAGTCATATAATTACCCTGTAAAGTAGCTCTTCCAATGGAATTGAAACATTGGAACATTTCTTGTTTTCTTAAAGAATGAATACTTACCTTACAGTGATCTGTGTGCACTGTGGCATTTTGTCTTTCCTGACCGTAGAGCCTCTGGGACTAAATGGAGCTCACAGTCTTCTTTACACTGTTTATCAGCCATCTTATAGAAAGGCTTACTGACCCCTCTGGTACATGCCCTTAAGTAAATCTTCTCATTTCTTATAATGGCTCTGTGGAGGGCACTGCTTTCAGCCTTCTAGATAAAAATCTCAGAAAGTCCTAGAGCTTCAGGCACTAGGCTGAACATCTTTTGTTGCAAATATGTCAGCTCCTTTCTAATCATGTAAAAATTCAACCCAGCAGAAGAAATATACACTGTGTTCCTATCTATAGACCACTCTTACAGTCTTAATATTGGTATTTTGCACTAAACATCTCCCAAACTAAATCACAGAATAGGATTGCTAAAGTTTAGCCAGTGGCTAATTTGTTTAATGGTTATGTCTAATGTTATTAAGAAAATGCAGAATAAATTATTTGGAAATTTACAATCATGATAAAAGATTACTATACCATGATGAGCTGTAGAAAGTTGTTTTGAAAATTTTTGACAACTTTTCTTATATTGTGAAACTATTTTTTTAATTTTCATTTTTTTGTTGATGCTTTGTGTATTTCATACATCATTTACCAATTCAGTTCAGGCATATTTCCCTTTCCCTTCCGCCCACCCCACCCCACCCCATCCCAGATCATGCATTCTGCCATAACTGTCCTGCATCTTTGTCTCAGTTTTTTTTATTTTTTAACAATAAGTGATAATTTATGAGTACAAATATCCTTCATGTAAAACCAATTTGCAAGCAGTTGTGCCCAAACTCACACAGCCCAAGGGTCCCACCATCCAGCGGGGGGGGGGGGTTGTATGTACAATCAAGTTTATCAAATAAGTGTCCAGTCTATATTGCTGTAGTTTCACCATTCACCCCAATCGCAGCCCTTACATTCTACCATGGCCCCTCTTCCTCAGATTGTTCCCTAGGCTTAGAAAAGGGGCACAGGTGTATGAGAAGCAAAACAGTCTACTTTCTCTGGAGCTGTTGTCTTGGACTCTGGCCAATTCTGGCTGTTTCCTTTCATGGGCTGACAGTTTGTCCAGGAATAACCTTTAATCCTACTAATAAAGCACAAGCAATTAGATATATAGGTATTTAAACAGTAATAATTGTTATGGTAGGTTACTTTGGTATAGACACAGATGTTTGGATGGTATGTTAATCCATGAATTACATTTTTTTCTGTTAAATATGACAGGGTCTTACTGTGGCTTATAACGTCTCCTAACCATTAGAGGATGTAAGCTTGTGGCATCAGCTGTGGGTTATTCCTCAAAGGAGAGAGCTAATAGCCAATTAGATTTGGGATATACAGGCATATGGCTGCCTCTGCTGCACAGTATTTCCAGGCAGGTGAGGTGTAGCTGATGGAGGAGTCTTGCTTGACTCAAGGAGACCTATATTTGCTTTATTGGTTTAGTGGCCTTTGGTAACACTCTCTGGTATTCCAGAGACCATCTGTACACTTGCAAGTGTGGTCTCAATACATCCTTCCCATGTTTACATCAAGTCTTTGACAGCAGGGCCTTATCGCCTCTCTTCTTGCAGGTATCCCAGTTTAGAGGCAAGAAGCCTTTACCTTTTGTGGGGGCTTGGATCCCCTGGCCAACATCTCCTTGGTAGAATAATCCATTGCTGATGTCAGAGCTCCTGTATTAATATATTTTGCTTAAGTGCATAGCTTAAGGAGACCTTAGTATTATATTTGGTTCTGAATAGAGAATAATCCTTTTCACAGTTCCTATGTCTATTAGTCAATTAAGGAAGGCAGTTTTACCGGTTTTATAAGAGATTTCCTCTATAACAGTTGGAGAATGACCTACCTCAACATCATCATATTTCTCCTTGTTCTATGGGGGGAGGTAAGAAAGTCTCTCATTTTAAAACCTTTTTGGCACCTAGAAGGTAAGTTTCATTAGGACTCATTATAAATAGTTGTTACAAATAGGATCCACAGAGGGGTTTGATGTTTGTAGAAATCTGAGGCTTTTCTTCCTTTCATTGTTCAGATGGGCCAACCTTTCTGCTGGCACTTTCTGGTACATCCTGCTCAATGCAAAGCTGTATCTT
Organism: Rhizomys pruinosus; assembly: GCA_009823505.1. Classification (NCBI taxonomy): domain Eukaryota; kingdom Metazoa; phylum Chordata; class Mammalia; order Rodentia; family Spalacidae; genus Rhizomys; species Rhizomys pruinosus. The sequence goes on along the minus strand of VZQC01007033.1, from coordinate 737,990 downwards.
TTCTTTCTCAGCTGTTAAGTTGGTAACATTTTGACCTGTTGGAACATACAAATCTTTTCCCGTAGTTAGTTTTAAGATTTGAATTGCAAGGTTTTTGACAAAAAGGTTTCATCTCTATCTCTACCCCCCTTTTTTATTTTAGGTTTTTGTTTTTTTGACCCATGAGTCTCAAAAAGGCAGTTGTATTATACATACCTATAGGGTGGAATCAAGTTTTCATCAAATTCACCCATGCTATTTTGGGGGACCGTATGTGATTAACTTGGGAAGCAAACTTAATTTTTAAGTTAAATCATCCTATAGGTGAAAGAGAATGCTACAAGTTGATACTGTACAACAGAAAAATTATAGGGAACATTTGTATGTGCCAATCCCAAAGTTATTGTTATACAGATTTTAAGTAAAACAAATGCGGACAACAGCGATTTATATCTCAAATTAACTCAGATGCATTACCGTTTTTATCAGAGCCTTTAAACCAATGTTGTTTAATATACACATATTTACTTTTCCTAAGTTCTAAAACACCATGTAACCTGTAGACAGAGTCTGGGCAAAACTGGATACTTGTTGAACTCATGTCAATTAGATATGCATTAATCGAATATACACCCGTGTCCCTCACCCGCCCCTCCCACCCTTCCTGATTCACCATTTCAGTCAGATTTCTGATGCAGTCTTTCTGTTGTTGTTCTTTTAATATGCATCCCTCTCCACAAGAAATATTTATAACTGGGTTATTGGCATTAGCATCCACATATGAGGGATACCATTTGTCATTTGTTTTTCTGGGACTGTGTTACTTCACTTAACATAATGTCTTCTATTTCCATCCATTTACCTGCAAAGTTCATGATGTTGTTTTTCTTTACCACTGCATAGAATTCGATTGTGTACATGTACAGCATTTTCTCTATCCACTTGTCAGTTGAGGGGCACCTGGGATGGTTCCAGCTTTTTGCTGTTGTGAACAGAGCTGCAATAAATATAGCTGTTCATGTATCTCTGCAGTAAGATGAGTCTTGTGGGTATATACCCAGGAGTGGTATGACTGGGTCAAATGGCAGGCTCATTTTGAGTCTTCTAAGGGTTCTCCACAGTGCTTTCTGTAGTGGCTGTACAAGTTTATATTCCCACAAGCAATGGATGCGTGTTCCTCTTTCCCCACAACCTCTCCAGCACTTGGTATCATTTGTTTTCTTGATCCTAGCCAGTCTTATCAGAGTGAGATGATATCTTAAAGTGGTTTTAATTTGCATTTCATTAATTATTAGCAATGTTTAACACTTCTTAAGATGTTTCTCAGCCATCTCTAATTCCTCCTCTGTGAAGTCTCTATTTAGATTTTTGCTCCATCTTTTGAGTGAATCATTTGTTTTCTTTCTTTGTTTTTTGAGTAGCTTGTATACTCTGGAAATTAATGCTTTGTCAGATGTATCTGCAGTGAAGGTTTCCTCCCACTCTGTGGGATTTCTCTTCACTTCCTTGATTGTTTCTTTTGATGTACAGAAGCTTTTGAGTTTAATGAGGTCCCATTTGTCAATTGTTGATCTTATTTCTTGTGCAGCTGCTGTCTGATTTAGGAAGTCTTTTCCTAAGCCTATGTCTTGTAGTTTGCTGCCAAGTTTCTCTTCTATAACCTCCAGAGTTTTGGATTTCACGTTGAGGTCTTTGATCCATCTGGAATTGACTTTTGTACAGGGCGAGAGGTAGGGGTTTGATTTCATTCTTCTACAGGTGGTGATCCAGTTTTGCCAACACCACTTCCTGAAGATGCTGTCTTTCCTCCATTGTGTCTTCTAGAGCCCCTTGTCAAATATGAGGTGGCTGAAATTGTATGTGCTCAGGTTTGGATCTTCAGTTTTATTCCATTGGTCAACTGGTCTGTTTTTGTGACAGTACAAAGCTGTTTTTATGACTATAGCCCTGTAGTATAGTTTGATGTCTGGTAGAGCGATCCCCCTTGTATTGCTCTTTTCACTCAGGGTTGCTTTGGCTATTCAGGGTCTTTTGTTTTTCCAAATGAAATTGAGAATTTTTTTTTCCAAATCTATGAAGAAGCTCTTGGGGATTCGGGGTGGGATTGCATTAAATCTGTGTATGAGTTTAGGTAGAATGGACATTTTTACTATATTTATTTTTCCAATCCATGAGCATGGGAGGTTTGTCCATGTTCTGATGTCTTCTTCAATTTCTTTCTTCAGAGGTTTAAAATTTTTGTTGTAGAGGTCCTTGGTGTCTTTGGTTAGGTTTGTTCCTAGGTATTTTATTGTTTTTGAGGCTATTGTGAGTGAGAAGGTCTCCTTGTATTCCTTCTTCAGTTGCTTATTGTTGGTGTAGAGAATGGCTACTGATTTTCCTAGATTTATTTTGTATCCTGCCACTTTGCTGAAGTTCTTAATCATTTTTAGGAGTTTCCTGGTGGAGTTCTTAGCATCCCTTAGGTTAGACATATCATCATCATCAGCAAAAAGGGATAGCTTGACTTCCTTTTTTGATTAGAACTCCTTTAATTTCCTTTCTTGCCTTATGCCCTAGCAAAGGTTTCAGCACTATATTGAAAAGGAGTGGTGACAGGGGGCAGCTTTGCTGATTTCCTACCCTTAAAGGGGAATGCATCTGTCATTTATCCATTTTAGGATGATATTGGCTGTGGGTTTCCTGTATATGGCTTTGATTACATTAAGGAATGTTCCTCCATCCAATTCCCTCTAGACTTTAAACATAAAGGCATGCTGGATTTTGTTCAAAGGCTCTCTGCTTCAATTGCATGAATTGATGTGTGTGGTTTTTGTCTTTTCAGTCCATTTATATGCTTGATACATTTATTGATTTTCATATGTTGAACCATCCCTGCACTCTGGTATGAAATCCAATTGTCATGATGGATAATCTTTTTTGTTGTGGTCTGTATGAAATTGCCAGTATCCTGTTTAGAATTTTGGCATCTTGTTCAATAGGAGAGATGGATCTATAGTTCTCCTTTTTGGTTGCATCTTTGCCTGGTTTGGTATTAGAGTGATGCTGCATCAAAGAAGAATTGGGAGAACTCTCTGATTATCCTTCTAAACAACTTGAGTAGTAATGGTTGGTAAGCGTCTTTTTGAAATATTTTATAGAATTCTGCTGTTGAAACCATCTAGGCCTGGACATTTTTTTGGTTGGGAGGCTGCCTTATTACCATTCAATTTCTTCATATATATTGGTCTATTTAGGCTGTCGATCTCTTCTTGGTTTGAGGTTTGGTGACTCGAGGATTTCAGATATTTATCCACTTTCTTCTAGGTTTTCAAACTTAGTAGAGTATAGGTTTTTAAAGTAATCCCATATGATTGTCTGGATTCTTTTCATTGTATGTTGTGATATTTACCCTTTCATCACAGATTCCTATGATTTTGGAGTTGTTTCTTCTTTCTTTTGGTTAACTGGCTAGAAGTCTGTCTATCTTGTTTATTCTCTCAAAGAAAACTAACTATTTGGTCATTGATTTTTTTGTGATGGTTTTCTTGTTTTCTATTTTCATTGATCTCTGCTTGATTTTTGTTTATTTCTTTCTTGTCTGCCTGCGTTTAGGGTTACATTTGTTGTTGTCTCTCAAGTATTTAGCTGCAGTGTTAGATCATTCACTTGTGCTCTGTTTTTTTTAAATGTAGGCACTTAGAGCTATAAACTTCCTCTTAGGACTGCTTTAAAGTTCCCATAGGTTTTTTTTGTTATCATTTTGTCTTCATTTCCAGGAATGTTTTCATTTCTTTATTTCTCCTTGACCCATATCATTATTCAGTGATGTTGTTTAGTCTCCATGTGTGTTCTTGTAGGTTGTAGCTTATCCTGGTGTTGGTATTGAGCTTTATTGCACTGTGTTCTGATAGAATGCATGAGCATTATTTCAATCTTTAATTGTATTTTTTGAGTTTTTCCCTATTCCCAGATATTGGGTCTTTTTGGAGAATGTTCGTGGGGTGCTGAGTAGAAATGTATTCTTGGTGTTTGGGTGATATATTCATAGATGTCTGTGAGTCATTTGGGTTGTTTGGTGTCATATCATTCAGTTTAGATTGCTCTCTGTTTATCCTTTGTCTGTTGATCTGTCTACAAGGACTTAGTGGGGGTATTGAAGTCCCTACTGTTAGTGTTCTTGGTGAATTTAGCCTTGAGATCCTGAAGAAAATCTTTATCAAAGTTTGTGTGCTGTCGCGTTTGGTGCAATATAATTCATGATTGTGAGACCGTCACATGGTCAATTGTTCCTTTAATAAAGATGTAATGGCCTCTTGTCTCCTTTTTGATTTCTTTTGCCTTGAAGTCTAATTTTGTCTGATATTAGAAAATAGCACACATGCTTTCCTTTCAGTACCATTGTCTTGTAATAATTTCTTCCATCCCTTCACTTAATTGATGCCCTGTCCTTGAAATTGAGATGGGTTTTTTTTTATTTATTTATTTATTATTATTTATTTATTTATTTATTTTTTTATTTTTGGTCTTTTCGAACAGGGTCTCCTGTAGCCCCAGCTGTCCTGGAATTCACTTCAGACCAGGCTTGAACTCACAAAGATCACCTGCCTCTGCCTCCCAAGTGCTAGATTAAAGGCTGTGGTGCCACCACGTCCAGCTTGAATGGGTTTCTTGTAGGCCAGTATAGATGGATTTTGTTTCCTAATCCATCTCCCATCTATGCCTTTTGTATTGGAGTTCATGCATTAATTTTAAGTTAATATTGAAGGATATGTTGCTTCTTTCACCTTATTATCTTTGACTTTAGTCTCTGATTTTACTCCTATGGTATGTTTTTGTTAGTTTCTTTCCTAGGTGCTTGAGGATAGTTGCTCTTCTCTCTTTGCCCTTTGATTGCTTCAAGTGTTTTCTGGAAGTTGGTTTCCAGACATGATTTCTATCATTTTTATTCTTGGAAGTTTTTCTCTTCTCCTTCAAATGTAATCGACATTTTTGCTGGGTAAAGTATTGTGGGTTGGCATCCTAGTCCTTAACACTGGATGCTTTGCTCCATGTTTCTTGCTTTTGGTTGTGCCGAGAGTAGTTGTAATTCTGATGGGTTTTCCTTTGTATGTGACTTGTTTTTCTTTTGTGGCCTTCAGAATTTTATCTTTGTTTTGGGCATCTAGCATTTTGACTATGATATGGCGTGGGGAGTTTCTTTTCTGCTCTTGTCTATTTGGAGTCCTATGTGCTTCTTATATTTGAATGGGTTTGTCTATTTTTAGTTTGGTGAAGTTTTCATCTATTATTCTGTTGAAGATCTGATCAATACTATTCTCTTGAGATTCTTCTCCTTCCTCTATTCCTGTGATGTGGAGGTTTGATCTTTTCATAGTGTCACATATTTCCTGGTTGTTCTACTTTTATGTATTTTTAAATTTTTCATATTCTTTATTTGAGCTTTTTAGTTGCTCTGTGTTATCTTCTAGATCTGATATTCTTTGTTCTGCTTCCTCCATTCTATTTCTGAGGCTTTTTCCTTTCTTCTTGATTGGCTGAGTGCTTTATTTCCTTTTTCATTTCATCCTGTGATTTCTTTAATATATCCATTTCCTTTTTGAGTTTCTCAATCTCTTCTTGGTGCTCCTTACTTCGTTGGTTGGCTTCCTTTTTCAGTGTTTCTACTTCCTTAAGGTGTTTGTTTTTTTCTCTCTCTAGTTCTTTCTGGAGTTTATCAATCCCTTCCTTTAGTTCTTTTTGAAGTTTGTCATGGTATCCCTCTAGGTCCTTTTTGAGTTTTTCATTCTCTCTCTTTAGTTCTCTGAATTCTTCTTTGTTTTCTTTAATTTCTCTGCATAGATTTGCAATTATTCCTCCAAGGTCTGTTTCTGGGGTCACCTCCAGGGGGAGGCCATTGTAGCTATCTCCTACTGGGTTGGTAGAGCTTGGTGCAGAATTATCCTGCACCTTTCCCATGTTGTCCCTTCGTCATGTCCCTGGCATGTGGGTTTCCCTTTTGTGATTCGAATCTCAAACGCCTTTTCAGTGTGTTGAAGGCTGAAAGCTTCTTTTATTTTGCTTGCCTCCTTCCGATGTTTTCTTTTCTTCCCCCACTCCTTTTTTATGGAGTGTAGACTTGTCTAGGTTTCAGTCACTCTTCCTTTCCTGTTCTGAGGGTTCTCCTAATCCACTGGATACTCTCTCCTCAATTCCAGTTGTTGGCGGGGGTGGGGGGGGTGGGGGGTGGCAGTGGCGGATCCTGGTACCTGCCTGGAGCAGTGGCGGGCTGCTCCAGGTGATCCTAGCAGGTCCGGAACCTGAGTCCCCAACACACGACCTCACTATGGCACCCGAGCTAGACCCAAATCCAGGACTGCTTCTGGCTACAAGGGGGAGGGGCAACCCGGCCAGGCAGCCACACTCTGCTGGGGCTTAGGGCTCTGATCTAGGCCCACCAGCCACCAGCCCCTCTGCCACAAACCAGCAAATCAATTGTCCAGCACACTGAGAGTCAATTTGTCCTAAGTTTTTACCTGCCTGGAGCAGTGGTGGGCTGCTCCAGGTGTTCCCAGCAGGTCGGGAATCTGAGCCCCCAACACATGACCTCACTATGGCACCCGAGCCAGACCCAAACCCCTACCAAACTATTTAATAAGCAGTTTAAGAGAAGACAATATACTGAAGAGAAAGCGAAGAAAGACTACTTATTCAGATTGGTGCAATGTTACTTAGCAGATTGATGTCCACAATCCTTAAACATCTCCTTGACCTCTTAGTATGAAGAATTACTGCCAAAAGAATAAATCATATTTAAAGAACAATACAATTCATATTTAATGTCTAATCCAGAAATTGAATTGCTTGCTCTGAGTTTTTAGCATTTTAATTTTTCCTGTTTGCTGGTTCCTTTTTTTTTGCATGAAATTCCAATAAATTTTTCAACTGAATAATTACAGATGGTATTATCTAGTGGTTTGAAGGAGGTAATAGAACACAATTTCTAATTACTGAGCTCTGCTGTGTGGCCTGGTGGATATTCTTCCTTTTTTTTTTTATATTCTTGAGATAGGGTCTCTCTTTAGTCCCAGCTGAACTGGAGCTTGCTACCTAGACCAGGCTGGCCTTGAACTTCCAGAGATCCACCTGCCTCCCAAGTGCTGGGATTAAAGTCATGCGCCCGACAGCTTAATAGTCTTGATGGAATCCATATCAACTAATTTTTTTCAGAGCTAGAGATTGAAGACAAGGCCTTTCACATGGCAGCAAGCATTCAAACAATGAGCTGTATCCCAGCCCATGGTCTCCCTGTGAGTCAAACAGTCACTGTCCTCAAGATCAGCAGGGAGAATCTGAGAACATGAGTGACCACTTCCTAGGTCTGCATTTCATGCAAGCATGACAATGTGTCATCACTGGCTCAACGCTTGGTCCCTTTGAGCTTAGAAATTTTGGGACGAGTAACATTTCAAGTAAAATTTAAAACCCAATTTTAAGTGTTTGGTAGTTTAGAATGTCCAGGTAGATGATGTCCTTTCTCATAAAGTATTTGTAACAAATTAAACATGTAATTGAACATGTGGCTTTCGAAATATTCTTAGGAATTATGCATATCTAGCACATTTAAAAGTATTAAAAGTAAAATTACAAAATTCGTATTCAAGCGTTCACTACCAAGTCATCCTTCCCTGTCTCTGACTCTTTCTCATGATAGAAGTAGTTCTTGACGTTGTCGTTTTACACCTTTTCTCCTTTCTTCTCTAGTAATAGCTTCTTTCCTGGACTAAGTAATTGCCTTTCCCCCTAGAGCTGTCTTCTTGGTCTGTTTCGATTTGTTGAGTTTTCCTAGTCTGACACTTCCATGCTCGCCGTGAGGAAGACTTTCAGGCAGTTGGCCAAATTACACACAGGTTGTCTATATCAATATTTATGTTGCTGTTTTTCTGAGACACTCATCCTTTGGAACTAATTATATTCTTTTTTTCCCTTTGGTCTTTTCGAGACAGGGTCTTCCTTCAGTCCCAGCTGGCCTGGAGCTTGTTACATAGATCAGGCTGGCCTTGAACTCACAGAGATCTGCCTGCCTCTGCCTCCTGAATGCTAGGATTAAAGACGTGCACCACCATGCCCGGCTTAATTATATTCTTAAAGGGAAAGTTAGGTTTGAAGAGATAAACTTTTTTTAATATAAATAATTTTTAAATTATTATTACACTTTTTCCATAGGTCATACATCATTTCTCAATCGAATCTAGAATTGCTTCCCCTTCCATGCCCGTCACCTGACCTGTTACATGTCCTGTATCTTTTTCTGAGTCTTTCCAGAGTTTTTTTTTTTCAGTTCTTTTGTTGTTGTTCTCTCCAACTGTATTGCTACAGTATATATACATATATACATAGTTACATATGCATAAATATATATACATACATCCATTTACATATCACTTAAATTGTAGGATTTTTTTTCTAGAAGATGTCATGTTTTCCTTAAGGAAGTACTCAAAAGTTTCTCCTTGGCAATCCTCATCAACTATCAATCCTGCACTTTTGCTCCACATGGGGGTCTTTCCCTTCCATAGTCCCCCAAATGAAGTTAAGTAAGCACATGTCCTGTCTCAATCTCCCTGAACTGGCCCCTATGATACAGTCCAGGTAGTTTAACAATGGCAGTCTGTATTCTGACAAGGCTGACATCCCTTTAGCTGTTTAGTCCACAATCTGGGTAGAAGAGATAAACTTTTTATAAAACTGATCAAATTTATAAAAAAGTATTTTTAGATAAACATCATGAACTTTGCAGGTAAATGGATGGAACTAGAAGATATGTTAAGTGAAGTAACACAGTCCCAGAAAAACAAACGACGAATGGTATCCCTCATCTGTGGATGCTAGCACCAATTACCTAGTTATAAATATTTCTTGTGCATGGCCCCTTGAGCTTTTGTCCAAGTAATTGGGAGTGATGCATATTGGAAACAACAACAACAACAACAACAACAACAAAAACAACGGAAAATACTGTATCAAAGAACTGACTGAAACAGTGAACTTCTGCTCAAAACAGTCAACTTCCACATCAAGAATTTTGAGAAAGACTGAGAAAAAGATAAAAAACATGTTTGGCAGAATGCATGAGCTCTGGTAGGGTGGGAGGTAGGGAGGGGGGCATGGGTCTAGATTTGATTAGTAACATAATCTTGTACAAAAATATATATAATAAAAATGTATTTCTAAGAACATTTTATTTATTATGTTATGTCTATGAGTATATTGTCAGCCTTTGAGTATGTGCACCTGTGTCTTGCAATGCCCAAGGAGGTCAGAAGAGGGTGTTAGAACCCCTGGACCTGGAGTTATAGGCAGCTGTTAGCTGCCATGTGGGTGTTGAGATTTGAACCTGGGTCCTCTGCAAGAGCAGTCAGTGCTCTTAACCGCTGAGCCATCTCTCCAACCATTTTAATATATTTTTATTATTTTATGTGTATGAGTGTTATGCCTGCATGTGGGTAAGTGTGCCCATGTTGTGCAATGCCCATTGAGGTCATAAGAGGGCGTTGGATTCCCCTGTAACTGAGTTACAGATGTTGTTTGGTGCCATGGGGGTGCTGGGATTTGAGCCCGGGTCCTCTGCAAGAGAAGTCAGTGTTCTTAACCACTGAGCCATCTCCCCAGCCCCCAAACTGGGCAAAGTTCTTAAATGGGAAGAAAATTACATTAAAAGTCTCACGAATATCAAAGGTGTTCTATTTTTTTAAAGGAGAAAATACACCCTGAGACTTGGGCTATTCTCAGCCTTGGTCAAAGAAGCTTCTTTTCCTGCAGCAGGCTGCAATCAACAGAGAGGAGAATTGATCACCACCATGGTTAGAATAAAAGACCAAGTCCTCATCCCTAAGCAGGCCATCTATCTCAACCCGCTTCTCCCTAAAACACTCAGGGAAGGAGCAAAGAATGTGAGAACCCAAGACTTGGGAGGAGTGTTGTGGAGTGTTGTGGAGTACTTTCTTCTGCAATCATGAACTCACAGCAGCTGAGGTCACCTGCACAGGACCTGCAGGAGATCAAGCCAACTGCAACTTAGGCACGAACGGACTAGATCATCTCCAAACTCTGCCCTTACTGAGGCAGTTGATAATTAATTGCTGGGAGATGGAGAATTGCTTTATTGAAGATGTGGCCCTGGCAGGATTTCCTTGTTCCAGGGCTCCACACTCATGCACACAAGACCAGGACTAACCTGACTTGGTACAGAAAGAAAAGATTGAAGGAGAGAGGAGTATTGAGGGAGTTAAGGGGCAGTTGTAAGAGGAAAATTGTGCTAAATATAGTCATATTCTCTAGTGTACTTGTATGAAATTCTCAAGAACAAAGCTTTTTTCTTTTTAAAGAAACAGCTAAAAGACAAAAGAAAATAAAGGCTCATTAATTCAAGTCTCACCAACAGTAAAACGTAATTCAGTTGTCACCTTCAAGTATGGAGATGAGCATCCTTGCATGTAAGTCAACAGCTCAGTGGTAACACAGGTTGCTACTACTGCAGGAATCCTGTTCAGTCGTTCTGTACTGCATTCATGGTCAGCCAGATACAGAAGACGACGCTAAAGATGAAGGTCAAAGATTTCCACGGGGGAGCTGTGAAATGTCAGTCCCCCAAACTACTCTTTAGATGTGGAGGGTGATGTCCAACTTTCATCACAGCAATAAAGACAAAATGAGGCCCTGCATACAAGCAATTAGCAAAATGCATGATAGCAATGATCGTTTGTGGCATTATCGTCTCATCCGTAATAACTACCCTTCATTTGCATCTGTATTTAGAAAGCGCGGCATTAGACACCGTGGAAAATGTGGTCTAATGAATCCATCATGTTTCTCAGTGTGGGCCACATAGGGAATCATAATATTAGGTCTTTGTTAGCTGATCAACAGACCATGGCATTCTATCTAATTTATAATTCATTATCCTTTCTTTGTTAAATGAATCCTTTTCCCTCTTCTAAGATCTATCTTCCACGTGAAAAGACTCTTCTATTTCCCTCTTGAGATGAAGAACTTTCTCTAAGCAAGTCAGCTTCTACATGGATTCCTTTTCCTCTATATGCTCTGCCTTATTCACTAACTCACTTATGTGTCAAAGTAGGCAAGGTAAGTAAAATTAATACCATATGTAAATCCCTTTGACATGAAAACAATTTAGGCTGTCTTTGCACAGACTAAGCAACTTCTCTAATGAATGGGAAATAAAGAAGCTGAAACACCATCTATAGCCAAAGTCCCATGATGGTTAATCGTCATTGTCAACCTAACTGGATGTAGTCACCAAGGAGACACGATTTGGCATGAGTTGGTAAGGGTGTCTCTAGGAGATTTAACCTTGCTGTGGCCAATGTTTGACAAGCTGCAACTGCAGGGAAAAAGTCTATCTGGTCTATAGTTTGAGGGAATGCAGTCCATCAAGGAAGCAGTTACTCACATTGTTGTCTGCAGTCAAGAAGTACAAAGCAAGGAATAGTGGTATTCAGGGAACTTACTCCTTCATGTGTAGCCCAGGATCCTCGTCCATGGCTTGGCAATGTCCATATTTAGGGTGGGTCTTCCACTTCAGATAACCTAATCTATAAAAGTTCCCTCACAGGGGCTGGAGAGATGGCCTAGTGGTTAAGAGCGCCGACCGCTCTTACAGAGGACCCGGGTTCGATCCCCAGCTCCCACATGGCGGCCGAGAACCGTCTGAAACTCCAATTCCAGGAGAACTCCAGTTCCAGGGGAATCCGAGACCCTCTTCTGACCTCCGCGGCACTGCACGACACGGGTGCACAAACTTGCATGCAGACAGTACATTCATACACGTACAGAAATAAATAAAAAAAAGATTTTTTTTTTTAAATTGTAAAAAAAAAAAGTTCCCTCATAGACACTCAGAAGTGTGTTTCCGGGGTCATTCTAAATTCAGTCAGGTAGACAATAAAGATTAGACTTCACAGGATGGAAAATCCACCGTGAATATGGTTGGCCCCATGCCAGGGGCTTGCATCCCAGATTAAATAACAAGGGGAGAGGAGGTGAAAGTGAGCTGAACACTAATTCATTTCTCTTTGCTTCTCAACTTCACATGCAGTGTGAGCAGCCTAACCCACTCCTGCACCTGAGCTAGAGCTGCCTTCATCACCATGCCCTCCATGCCAGGACGGGCTGTGTCCTTTGTCAAAGTATGAACCTGTATAAACCCTTCCTTGATGTTGGGTGGTTTGTCACAGTGACAAGAAAAGAAACTAATAGGTGGCTAAAACGATGGGAACCTTTAATGCTCAAAGTCCCCTGCTCAGGTGGTAATAGACTTTGTAAGTAAATACTATGGTCCTATCCACTTTGCAATACTTCTGCTGTTAATTTGCATGTTTATTCTAATTTGTCTCTCTTTGGGAAATGCTTGTACTCCCAAAGGCGCTGAATACGTTGACTCCATGCCTAAATGTAATTCAGCTATGAATGGCAATGAAAAAAAGCCAGCAGGTTTTGAGATACAAGGCTGCATAAACTCAGAGGGAAAGAGAAGAATGTGGATGACTATTTCAGAAATAAAATATGTGCAGAGGAAAGCTAACATTGTGAAATATGCAAATGTCTGAAATTCTGGCATTGGTTAGTGTGAGGAATTAAAGCTGTAATGTGTGGTGTGAAAAATTCTAGGCTGATTTGTTTGTGTGTGTGTGTGTGTGTGTGTGTGTGTGAGAGAGAGAGAGAGAGAGAGAGAGAGAGAGAGAGAGAGAGAGAGAGAATGGTGTGTTAATGACGAAGCATCCCTTTTAACATGCTAAGGACCTCACAACCCTCTTGCTACCACTTCTATTTTATCATCACAGAAACAGTCAAGAAAAAAGAAATAAGTCAGGGAGCTTAACTCTTCTGTACAGTTCTTGGGGTTGCATGGATGATGCTTGACTGAGCTTGAGACTACTTTATGTGGGAGCAAACTAAGCTAAAGGAAAGTCAGTGCCTAGGCAGGAGAAATCACTACTGAGATAAATATCATGTTAATGTGATAATTGAGGAATCAGAATGAAACCTACATGAAATAAAATTAAAAATATTGTTTGGCTTTTGAAAGGAGTCTGTCTATTTAGTGGCTTCTTACACTCAGGAAACAACCAGTCTAGACTTTGTCCTTATATGCTCCCTGCGAATGGTTCTTGTAAAGGTTACGACTTACCTCCATGTCACCCAATTAAAGAGGAATGTTTTAGTTCTTATTTACTTTTGTATTTCTTAAACTGTTTTTATGCAACCAACCACTCTGCTTTCTAAACCTATTCTTTTAGGGGTTTCTATGCCACCCCCTTTTCTTTTTCTTCTTTTAAAGTTTTATTTATTTTTATTTTATGTACATGTATGTCTGTACACATGTACACGCACCATAGGTGTGCAGTGGGCATGGAGACTGGGAAAGGATGGTGGTCCCCCTGGAACTGGAGCATAGGCAGTTGGTTGCGAGCCACCCAGTATGGGTGCTCAGAGCTGAACTCGTGACCTCTACAGGAACAGCAAGTGGTTTAAATTACGGAGCCATCTCTCTAGCCCTGAAATCTCACTTTTCTGATTTTCTTGTATAGTCTATCAGCTTGATGACTGACTCCTTTCTTTATAAACATCACATTTTTACTGTCTTAGTCATGTTGAGGGATTCAATTGCGTGAGTGCATGCGTGTGCATGCCTGTGTGTGTGTGTGTGTGTGTGTGTGTGTTTGAGACATGTAGCCCCAGCTGACATGGAACTCTCTCTACCATGCTGGCCTTGATTGTATAGAGATTCACCTGTCTTTGCCTTCCAAGTGCTGGGATAAAACGCATGTGAAATGTTGCCTGACTTCAATTTATGCTTTTTTTCCATTTAGAATTTGTGATTGTTAATAAATGGCTTATTAGTTCCCCCCAGAAAGTTTTGGAGAAATAGTGATAGTTTTGCCTCTCAATGGTAAAGTCGTCCTCAAACATCTGTGAAGATAGGTAACTGACAATAGTCTCCTGAACTATAGACATTTAAAGGAGGATGAGTGACAGGCACACGTTAGTGACACAAGGAAATGCAGAGTTTCATTGATGACTGGTTGACTTTAAGAATCCTTGGGAGACTCAAAGAGGAAACATTATGAACTAGAGAAAGATCAGTATCTCCTTTCCTTTTTCTAGGTGTGAGAGCTTTCAAAGCATGCCAGACACAAAAATATCATTAGAGGTTGCTGACGAAAGCAGAAAGTAAAAAATATAGACAATTGAATCAATTAATTTTTGGAAAGGGTCTTCTGTAACCCAAGCAGGTCTGCCACTGGCCGGGTAGCTGAGAATAACCTTGAGTTTCTGCATCTCTTGCTGGTCTGACAGGCGCTGTGATTGCAGGCAAGGCCACCACATCCAGCTACTGAGGTGTTGAGAATCAAATCCAGGGCCTCAAGCCTGTTAGGAAAGGACAGTGCCAGTTCATGTCACAAATGTTTTTCACAGCAGCTCGTTAGGCTGTGGCATCTTGTGACTTTTTCGGAAGCCCCAGAAGCTATACATACATTTAACAGTCATCAGAACCTCCGCATGGGTTTTCCTACTCTGTCAGCAAGCATTATTCTAGTAGGAAGGACTCAAATAGATGTCGCTAGAAATATTTTCACTCTTAGATAATCTATGAATTTGACTTGGGGTGCAGTGTTGTGTGCCTCCATTAAGACTTCGGGATACAGAAATGGAGATTCCTATCACACCTCCTTTTCACTTACTTTTTGGGTGATCAAAAAAAACAGATGGATTTTACAAAAAGACTTGGATTAGCACAAACTTAATCAGCAGTGATAACAATCACAGCTGTGGCACCAGATGTGGTTTCTTCCTTGGAATAAATCAACATTGCCTCTGGCTGCTGATATGCACTGTGTACCCACTGACTGAGTGAATGCTGTCTTTGTGATACTCATCAATAAAGATAATCAGACAGAGCTTACCTTCTTTTCCAGGGAAGCAGTCAACCTGACTGCCATATCACAGGGTTATGCTCAACCTCTTGCTTTTTAGAACAATATAGTCTAGAGGGAGATTCAACCACTCAGATAGTCTGAAGAATATCATGCTATACTATTGCCCAATGATCTCCGAGACGAACCAGGGAGTAGGCACTCATGGATAACTTAATAGCCAAGAAGAAGGAAGCATTGTTGTGTACTTGCAGGCTTCTGCTATGTTGGGGAAGCTTCTATGGGTACAGATGTCTGGGAAGATGGAGAAGAAGTCAGTCCGGGGGTTTAACTTGTCTATAGATCCCTCGCTTATAGAATAATGTACTAGATTTGTACTGAGATGCAGAAGGAAGATATGCTTTCCATAACTTCTGAAATATTTCTTTTTTATTTATTATCATTTTTTTATGTGTATGAGTGTACCATCTGCATGTAGGTTTGTGCACCCATGCCATGCAATGCCTCGGAGGTCAGAAGAGGGCATCGAATCCCCCTGGAACTGAAGTTAAAGACGGTTCTTAGCCACCATGTGGGTGCAGGGAACCAAACCCAGATCCTCTGCAAGAGCAATCGGAGCTCTTAACCACTGAGCAATCTCTCCAGCCCCAACTTCTGAAAGATTTCAAGGGGAGAATGATGCACAAACCTAGAAATTTCAAGGAAAAACCAGATAGTTACTTTTACGTGCTGTTAGTAACTTGAAGGAAGAAAGATTTGCCTTGGCTTCCATTTCTGACAGTTCAGGCCACAATTAATTGGAGTCATACATTTAGACAGAGTGTCCAAATAGTGGCATCGTATGGTGGAATACAGCTATCTGCATCATGGTGGCCAGGAAGTAGACCAATGACAGGAAGTGGCCATGGATAGTACATCCCAAGGGCCTAACCCCAGTGATCTACTTCTTCTAGTAGACCCCATCTAACCAAGTTTCCAGAACTTCCCAAAATAGCACCACCAGTTGTAGACCAAGCATATAACACTGAAGTCTGTGAGGGACATTTCATATCCAAGCTATAATACCAGGCTACCTCCAAACGACAGTTCTTCATATGAAAAGTCATTTCTGGTCCTATGCCCAGGGAAAGACTGAATATTGGGCCATGGGAGGAGAGTCTTTATGGAATACAACCTTTATAAACTGGGGTTTATATGACCTACTGAACCATAAAATTTGGCTTTGAATATGAAGAGCACAGTTCATTATAAAATGGAAATTGTATATGTGAGACTAGGTTTGAGCAAGTATGCAGCCCAAGAATAAATCATCTAAAACAGATTGCTTTTGTGGCTTAGCATAGCTGCGCAGGAGAACAGCTCTATGGTTTGCTTCTTCTAACCCAGCACAAGAAAGACCCATGGGGTGTTCCCAAAGTGATGGTTGTGATGACCACCACATCCCTACCTGCCTGTAGCAGTGGCCTAGTGGTGAGTGGGCAGAACTTTCCACAAAATATCTGCTATTCTATGTCCTGGAAAAGAGAGATGCCCTGATGCTTAGATGTCCTTTCCTTCTTTGGTAGAGATATGTCCTCTTTCTTTCTCCTTGACAGTGACAGTGAGTGGATGGCCATCACAGTGGACAGGAAGTAGAGTTTGAGAGGAAGCAGCCATGAGTAGTGAGGGTGTCTCCAACGGTCTACTTCCAGTAACTCGTTTTCTACAGCCAGGCCACATTTCACAATGTTTCCACAACCCTCCAAAATGAAACCACCAGCTGCAGGCAAAACTAAACCACGAGCCTGTGGGACATTTCAACCAGAAACATCAAGTCAGGCTAGCTCCTGATGACAGCAGGACTGGGGCCGCACACAGCAGAGCAAGGGTCAGAACTGTCCTCTCTACTTGTTTGGGGTGCTTTTCTTTCCCTGTTCAGCTCTTCCAACACTTACCGTAATAGCCTCTTTATTAACCCAGTCAATTAACTCACGTGAGCATGCCGTCAGTACCTTCTGCGTTCTGACAAGACACCTGCTGATACGCTGCATAAATAGCTCTGAAATCTGTCTACTTTTCCAAATCTCTATTAAAAATTTTATTTCGCGATTTTCATTTTTATGTGTATGAGTGTTTTGCCTGTACCTACAGAGGCCAAAAGAAATCATTGGAGTCCCTGGACCTAGAGTTACAGATGGTTGTTAGCCAGTATGTGGGTGTTGGGAACCAATCCTGGGTCCTCTGCAAGAGCAACCTACCCTCTTTACTGCTAAGCTATCTCTCCAACCCTCTCCCAAACTCTATTTTTTATTATTATTATTTTTTTTATTTTTAAGGGATTCTACAATATAATGACACAGTTGTTTGCAGATAACATTGATGTTACTCAGTATGTCATACAATTAGGTAATTGGTGCATTTTGCAAGTATCTATGTACAAATTTTGAACAACCCAAGGTTCCCATAGTCCAGTTGGAGAAGCTTGTATGCACAGGCATGTTGATCAATCAGGAGTCCAGA